>JBAMYA010045470.1:0-11694 GCA_037176975.1 Arrhamphus sclerolepis
ATCTTTGATGCTTGGAAGCATTTGTTCATGCACAGCTGTATCGAGTTCCTACCACAGCATTTTACTGGGGTCCAGGTCCAGACTTTGGACCATCACAACACCTTCATTCTTTTCTTTTTCAACTATTCTGTAGGTTTGCTGGTGTGCTGTTGCATATTATCTTGTTGTCTGTCTCCCGGTAACCCTTCCAAATAAGACATATTTGTGCTGTCTCTTTCAAACTGTGGTGAACTTTAACATTTTAACTGAGGCCTGTAGAATCTGAGATGTAGCTCTTGTTGGGTTTTTCTTTTTTAACATTGCATATCCTAACTATGGAAAGTCCACCCCTAGAGGGTTTGACAGCTATCTCGAATGTTATCCACTTATATATGTGTGCATAATTTATAGTATAAATGTAAAGCTCGACAAACCAGAAATTGTGATTAATGAGCACTGGAATAATACCAATGCTCATTTTACTTGGAAAACGTGATCCATCCACCTGCATTTCATGCGCCGTTTCAAGTTTGGTTTCCATTTAAACTTGTATATTACCTCACTGAGTTGAAATATATATTTTCAGCTGCTTTAAAATAAATGGCAATAAATACCAACACCAATTTGAGCCATTACAAGCTACTTTTACTTGCTTTTATTCATTTTTTTTCCAATGCAGCTCTAAATTACTGTTTAATCTGATATTAGATTAGTCGCAGCATATAGGTGACATGTGTCTGGCAAATTAAATTTCAGCAACATGTGAAAAACAGTGAGACCTAAGGCAGAACAAATACTCTGATGTAAAACATTGAAAGCATGTTTTAAGACAAACCCTAATTTCAATTTCACCATCACACAAAACGTTACATAGAAATGTAAGCAGTTGAGGATCCTCAATATACATGAGAGTATAGCATGCAAATGTAAGTCTATAGGAGTTGGACGCTGCACAGCAAAAAGAGACCAAGATGGAATATTGAGATGTGTGATAGAACTGCATGTAGTTGTGATCACATGCTGCAGATTGCTAGACAGGCTGCCAGGCCATATGTGCTTGGCAGGCTCTGGTGAGTTGTTGTGTAATAGTCAGCTGATGTCCAGAATAAATCCTCACACGTCTCTTGTGTCTCTTGTGATTGGTTAGCTGTTTTTCTTCCAAAGTTACAGTTATTACAGCAACATAAAAATTAAAACCCAACTCCAGAAAAGCTTGGATGCAGTGTAAAATTTAAACAAAAACAGAATGCAATGATTTCATAATTTCTTTAACCTACAAGTTATTTAAAATGGAACATTTAAAGTGAAGAAATTTACCAACTTAAGAGCAACACTTGGAATTTGCTGGAAATGGCAGGGAGATGTTTATGACTGCATAGCGTCCCCTCTTCTTTTAACATCAGTCCATAAATGCAGGTCGCCTATTCCATAAGCACTGATGCTGACAGGGCTGATTACAAGACAGTCCTTCTCCTCTTTAATGTCAAGGATGCTGCATCAATGGTTTCCAAGAATTAAATATTTTTATACGTCTGACCTCAAGACATTTAGCCATTTTGTCTGAGTCTAATTAAATGAGCCTTGGGTTCAGAGAAGACTGCATCATTTCTGAAATATATTTACATTTAGGTTCTTCTTTGCATGACAAAGCTTTAATCTGTATTTGTGGATGAAACAGAAACCTGTGTTCATACAGTGACTTCTGGAAGTGTTCCTAATCTTATTCTGTGATTGTCATTAAATCACATTCATCCATGCCCCTTGTGCACACAAATTTCCTCTGATTCTGAGTCTTTACATGATATTATATTCTGTAAATAAGCTTGGTTTAATGACGTACAGATCCATTTATTATTCAGGATCTTACCTGCTGGTGATCTCCAATGAGAATGAGGTGTTGGCATGCTCTGCTCAGTGTGGTGATGGTGTGGGCTTCGAGAACCTCCGCAGCCTCTTCAACAATCACCAGACGTGGACCTAGTTTCTGGAGAGCTCTCCTGTACTTGGCCGCTCCTGTTGTCGTCATGCCAATGACCTGATGGACAGAATATGTGTTTATTTTCACACTCTACCAGCTTTTCGCATCAACGATTTACAATTAAATCTGTTATAAGAAGTAAATAACTGAAGATTTGGGAAGTCGTGTGTTAAACCTTATATCAACTTTTTTAGTGTATCTGAGCAGCAATTGGAAATAAAATACTTAATTCACACCCCTGGTTCTGTTAAATTCCATGATGCTGTACACCAAATATGTATATTTGAAAACATGAGTAAAAATGATGAATAGTGTTGTTTAATGTTAATCTGTTGAAGCCCAACTACCAAAATCACATTAACAATTCCATATGATATTTTTAAAAACCACTTTCTTTAAATCAAGTTTATTGTTGACTCAGCAAGGAACTGTGAAGACTCTCTCTAAAAATAATTTCTCTAACAACTATTTGATACAGTTAATTCAATTATTCACCTTTGCTTTCTTCAGGACATGAAGGTCCTCTTGTCGTTTTACATCTGCCAGTCTGTCCACCGCGTTCTGATAGGCTTGTTCAGCCATTAAGGCTCCTGTGCGAAGGTTCACCCTGTAGCGTGACACCCACAACCTGTGTACAAAGAAAGAACAAGGTGACAGCTAAAGGTAATACATAAAAATGTAATTATTAGCAAATGGCAGAAAGCAGGGTTAAAGTCAAGGTTAAAGTTTCATGTACAAAATAATGAAAAGTAAAATGTGACACACTTCACAACAAAGTTTAGCTAGGGTTACACATTCTGTTTTGTGTATTTGAATGAAACTGTCACATTTGTGAGCTTGAAAGATCACTGTGAACCCACAATTGTGCTGTTTTGTTTTTTGTTTCTTTTATTGTTGTTGTTTTTGGTTTTCTTTCACAGGAGTAGAAGTTTGGAGTTACATCCAGGCTCTCTGGTGATCAGACCCCCAGGGATACATTTTCCTGGTGATTAGTTGACTTAATTATACACACTGGGAATATAGTTTCCACCAGACTAGGCTTTCTTAGGAAATAAAAGAGGCAAAGCAGAATAGGAAAGAAAAAAAAAAAGAACAGAAAGGCAGGAAGGATGAATAAAAATTAATGAAACTGTCTGGGATCAGTAATAGAAGACAGCAGCTGCTACAGAGGTAGACAGTAAAGAAAAGAAAAAAAAAGTATAAATCCAGACTTACCGATAAAGTCTCCATCTGTCTTCCAGAGTAAGACTCCAAACATTGAAGATGTTGCCTTCCTCAACTTCAGTCATGGCTGAACTCTTCCCTAACTCTTTCCTGATTTTGTTCTTCATTCTTTTCCTCTGGTCCCTTGGAATCTGTGCACATCAGGAAAAGATGAGCTTTCATGTTTAGAGTTTCAATTCAATTCGTAATTTATTTGCTTTCCATTAATGATAGGGCTGCACAATCTGGACCATAAGTTATATAATTTAATGGGTGATCTTTATTTATTTACTCATTTCAAGAAACAACATTACACAGAGCCCATTTATGTACAGAATTAAATATACGTGAAGTATTTGCAGCAGCTAAGGTGATGAAGTGGCTCATGGTGTCATAGAAATTGTATAAGCCTCTGTAAGCATTTTGAAAGAGTTGCCAATTTAAATAAAACAAACTTTTAATTGTAGCCCAATAAATCTATTTAATACTAAAGACATTGTTTGTGTGACACAGTTTTGCTAAAACCGTTTCCATGCTGGTCCTGGGGTAGCACTGCCCTGCGTGTTTTTAGATGTCCCCCTGCTCTAACAGACATGGCTCAAAATAATGGGTCACTATTAGACTTGTGAAGGCTTTGATGACAAGCTGATGAGGTGATCTTTTCATTTGAATCAGATCTGATGGAGCAGTGAAACATAAACTTGCAGCATGGTGCTACCTGAGGACCAGGACTGAGAAAGGCTATTAAGGATTATCTTTATTTGAAACTATTGGCAAAGCTACAGAGTATAGAGTTGTGCATGAGCATACATGTGTGCAAAGATGCAAACAGCTTAAGGCCTTGTTACTGGTGTCAACATGCCATTTCAAAAATATACAAATAAAGGGAGAGCAGAGAGTGCTATTAAGCATGTGTGAATATAAAATACATGGTATTAACATTTTAACCTTTGACCATTTGACCTTAATGTAACATTTCCCCAAGTTAACTCTAGTAATTTTACCTCCCATCCATTCTCACTCCGCTCGGCCTCTATGTCGACTTTGTCCAAGTTCATAGCCAACATCAGTTCTTCCACTTCTCTGACAGCCTCCTCATTGTCTCCCTTCTGTCCTCCATCTCTGCCAACTCTGGGGCCAGTTGTCCAGTCGTCGTCAATGATCCGCTCCGCCTGGATCAGATCTGCCTCCTCAGCAATTTCGATAAGGTCTTCTTCAGTCTCCATTGCTTCCTGGGCTATATGAGCCACATGGAAGTGAAAATAAAAACAAAAAAAACAAACAAAAGAACAAAAAACAAAACAGTATGAATGAAAATGATTTCATTCTCAGAGTATATTCATTCTCCAGAGGTATATTGTCAATTTAGTTTTGGAATTAATTTGTGCTCACTTTAGCTAATGTTAAGACAAATACTTTTCCCAGTCAAATGCCTACCTTCATATGCATTTTCATTCTCTGTCTCCCTCTGCTGGAAGGCAGTGGAACCCAAACCCAGCCACTCCATCATCAGACATGTCTTCTTGTCATTCCATGTCCCAAATCCATCATAGATCTACAAATCATTACAAAGTGAGAAATGTGAAATTACTTCCATTTGGGTATCAGAGTGCACATGTACATAAAATGTGCATCTCGTTTTTTCATGTGACTTACTGGAGGTGAACTGAGACTGTTCCAGTGTATTTCTGAAATGAACGGCTCCAAGAAACCTTCTCTTATCACGCCTTTCAAAGAACACTCCAACTTCATGCTGTGATTTTGGATCAGTAGCCCGTTTTCATTTAGCTCCCTGTAGATCTGTTAAACAGGAGACGGAAATTACACAAATTCTCAAATACAAATACTTATTTGTCTTTAAGTTATGTAAGAATTCTCAATCTTCTGTAAAAGATGAGTGCAACATGTCGAAACCCCAACCATGAAATTAAAGTACTGAGCTCACCTGACTACCCGCATTACGCAGTTGAGGTGGCAGCGAATGTCTGAAGATACGTGAGCGAGTGAGCTCCCGTAGATTGAACTGTTTCAGAGTTTCACTGTTACTGCGGCCTCCCACTCTGACAATGCCCCTTCGCAGAAATTTATGGATACCTGAGATAAAAGGGCAAACCAAATGACCATGTGGAAAATCCAATGAACCTTAAAGCTTTTTTGTATTACACTGCTAATTTCACGGCACTACACATCTTTGGAGTTCAATGTATGGCCTCTGTGAACAAAAATACACACACAATACACATTTTTTGGAAAAGATATACTTCCAAATGATTCAAACAGCATATATAATATAAAATACATCTGATGTCATCAATGCTTACCTTCAAGGAACTGATCAAGGGCATGATTTGTGTAGCACACAACCAACATTGGTTCTGTGACAACTTCCTCCTCTTCATCAATCCCCAGCCGGTTATTCCATATTTCCCTATTGGTCAACAGAGCCTGAGCAATCTTTAAGCCCACATATGTTTTTCCTGAGAAACATGGAAGAGGAAGGGCTGGATTATTATGTAAAGCAAGCACAAACTATGAGAGGCTCCAGTTTTCACTGTTTTTTATTGCATACATGTTTTCGGCTCAATTTCCTTAAGAGGGGTATCGAGTTAAATTCAAATTGGATTCTGTTTCAAAACCTGTCTGTCTTATTGTTTATATATGCAGTTATATGCACTTAGATTGCCAAATTGTACAAATACATATAACAAATGTACGCACACACCTGTGCCAGGGGGTCCCTGTATGATTGCCAGCTCTTTGGTCAGGGCCAGTTGGACGGCTTTCAACTGAGACTCATCCAGGCCCAGCTCTTCCATTGATGGCCAGGAACCTGGTTCCAGGCTCCAAAAGGGCTGTATGCTGTCCTTGTACTCAGGGTCAGCAATGGACGATAGGTCATAAAGGTCACAGTCTTTTAGATAAGACGGTGGCTGCACATCAGTATCACACTGCACAATGTACCTTGGAGCATGTAGATCCTTGTTAGTACATTTATACAAACATTTCTCTTCATTTTGATTCCTAAAGATAACTTTCAGTTTAGTTTGTCTTTCTCGTTAATTATGTTGAACAGTTGCCACATTGAATGGCCATCTTAAGATTGAGCACGCCAGACAAAGAAGATGAATAAAATAGAAAGCAAGCGAGAATAAATTTTATAATTTGTAGGACAGTTTTGTTTTTATTTTTAATTTGTTTTGTTTGGTTGTTTTTCCTTTCATTTGCTAACTTTTCCCTCACAGAGTTGCTTATGGTAAATAAAAAAAAAGTTTAAGAAAGCCAGAGAATTGTTAATTCCAAATCCTGTTTAACTGAGACGAATATTTAGAATTGGATTTGGCTGCTATACAGTATTTACTCTGTGACGCCAACAACACATAGCAACTAACATAAAAAAATAAAAATAAAAAATAGATTCAAGAAACTAATAGAGACAAACAATTGTTAACTCATATGCTGCTGTTAAAAGGGAAATAGTCAAATGCTGTATAGGTGACAGATGGCCCCAAAATAAACGTTTTTTTTTTCCCCTCTTCATTCTGTGTGAAGCAAACTGGTCATGTAGACTAGTCACTAAACGTTTGATGTCAATAGTACATGTTCGCTTTGGGAATAGGGAGACGATACAGAACTTCTTCCTCTGCCAAGAAATTAATTTGATTGGAACAGTTTGTTTGTTTGTTTGTTAGCAGGTTTATGCGCTGGGAAAGGGGAGTTGGAGAATAAGCAAATGAAGAGGCCATTCAGTTCTGGGGTGGGTTGGAAATGGCTTTTATAGATATAACAGCATTGGCCTTGGTAAAAGGTGCACTTTGGGCAAACTACTAAGCTCATGCCAATTAATTCCTTTATTGCTTGCTTTGTACTCTTTTGCCCATCTGCAACCAAACCTTTTAAAACAGTTTTCACTGGGATTTTATTAAAAAAAAACAAAAAAAAACAACAAACAAACACTATGACCTTGGCAGTAAAGTCAGACACACATGCACGGTTACCTCTGAAAGGGCAAGTTCTCCTCAGTTTGTTCCTTTAGGCCATCTAGAACATATCGATAGGCCTCAAAGTAGGCTGTAGTTTCAACCATCAGGAACAACTGATCTGTCTGTTCAAAGACGATAAATACGAGTTTATTTATGAATTATTTCTGCCAATACCTGCCTGACAAACTGGCAATCAACTGTACATGTGTTTAATATTGTTGAAATCACATCTTAACATGATGCGCTTGTATTTCACCTGGATTCTGGCCAACTTGACTCTGCTTTCTTCTGTAAAGGTGATCTGGACCAGCCCTTTCTGCAGCTGTTTAGGGTCTCGATCAGAAACTGTGGCAAACAAGAAGCTCTCAAAATTATCATACGACAGGCAGACCAGGGAACCAAAGAGCAGCCTCTTGGAGTTCTCCCAGCGTACAAACTGGAAAAAAAGTCAAGAAAAGTACATTAAATAAAATATATTTGTCATTTTATTGTTTAAAAATCATACCAACATTGTAATGAGATAAGAAAAAATCCATCCAAATACATCGAGAGCTAACCTTGAGCTGCTGAATGTTAAACTGTACAATGTAGGACAGACCAGTCTGTGTACACTTGGGCACCACCAGTTGTGTGTCAAAATACACACGGATGTCGTCAATACGCTTTGTCTTCATGGGGTTATCGGTCCGTCCCATGTCCATTTGGTTCTGGAGCAGCTGCTGGATTCCCTCACGTAGCGGTCGAACAAAGTCCTCTCTGAGCAGCCTGAAGTGTGTATCAAGGTAGAGATAGGCATTTGTGTACCGCTGAGAGGTGAGGTTGGGTCTGAGAAATGGTCTGTGGTCCTGATGGAACTCCTCAGGAGTTGGGTAGATTGGTATGGTCCTGAAATCTTCTGCATCGTCTTCACCTTGGTAAGAAGAAGAGAAATGTATAATAAACATTATGAGACAGGTTATACCGTTTTTCACGAGCTGACACAATTTCCTGACACACATACACTGCTTAAGAGTGACAGAGTACAACTGCTTCAATTTTGACATTTTTACAGTTATATTTATAGCAGACATCCTTAAAGATGGAATGGACCATGTGGGACAACTGGACTTTCCCTTAGAGACAGCGTGAGAAGCTCAGTCATCTGGGGGAGACTCAGGGTAGAGTCGCTGCTGCCCCACATTGAGAGAGGCCAGCTAAGGTGGTTTGGGCACCTGGTTAGGATGAATCCTGGATGTTTTGGTCATGTCAATCTTGGCAGAGGCCCTGGCACAGACTCAGGACATGCTGAAGAGATTATGTCCTCCAGCTTGCTTGGGAGTGCCTCTGTGTTCCCCCAGAGAAGCTAGAGGAGGAGGAGGCTGGGAAGAGGGAGGTCTGGGCGTCTTTACTCAAGGTGCAGGTCCCGCAGCCCAAACTTGTTGAAGTGGAAATTAATGGATGGATGGAAGCTTCACCAGGGGTTTCAATTTTGTTGTTGTAATCTAATGTTCTGCAACTCAAACTGATTTCCCATATGTCAATCTAAATTTCCATCTCAAGAAGCTGAATTTCGTTGTTGATTTAAAAATGAAAACATTTAACAAAACACAAGTAGAGTGTTATTGCAACAGGAGCAGAAGAGTTTTCACTTTGTTTGAAAGTGTTTGAAATTTAAGTTGGCTAGAGGAAACTATGGTTTGTTTGTTTTATTTTTCAAGTTGGTGGTCATTTCAGACACCCAAATAAATACTCCCATGTACAGAAAAAGTAAAAGTTTTTAGGAAAGTGTTCTCTGTAACACATGCAACACATGAATTTTCATTTAGGGGACCATTACCTGGGTTATCACCACCAGTGGGTAAGAGTGCATATGTGTCCTTGTCTGGGCGCAGGGTACCTGCCCTCGATCTCTCCTGAAGATGCTCTATCAGGCCTTGAAGATGTTCAACACTGCATTCTGTTTCAGGCTGGATTTTCACACCTGATGCCCTGAGGCTGTTGATGGAACCTTGGACCAGTGTCAGCGTCATACTCACAGCCTTGACAGAGCTTGCAGGAAAGATGTTAAGCACCTATTAAACATATATTGGGAAACTTTAGTTAAAACAGGTTTCGTCTGCTGACTAACAATAGGTACGAGTTGAGCAATAGTTGGTAAATGTTCCATGGTAAGTAAAACGTTCTGCATGTATGCAGCTTTGGCACTTAGTAGATTATTTCATTTAGTGAGGCAAATACAGTTAACATGAGCAGTAAATAGTAAGAAATAAATGAATAAAATATTTGATGGAGCAATGGTAGACATTTTTCTATTTTAAAGAAAATACTTTCAGAAAAAAATCTTGAGAAACACTGAAAAGTGGTTTGAAACATGTTATCCTATATACTAAATGTACACAACAAAATGTTACTACACAAAGCACTCTACTTGCTAAAAAAAAACAAAACAAAAAAAACATCTTGAATCTTTTAATAAATCTCACTCCTGTAGGTTTACTCATATTTCAGTGAAAGGAGTATGTGTGTATTTACCATGTGCTCCTTAACATATTATTCTCTGGAATATCAACATGACTGGTTTTGTCACACATTCATTGCTTTATTTACCTCTGTGAGAATAGCCAGGATGTTTTCTAGACACTGTGGGTACTGTGCTCTGCGGATCCAGCTGGACTCTGACACCATGCCCCCCACGTAATGAAGCAAGGTGGTTTGGAAAAACCTTGAATCTTTTACAATGCAGGCCAGGTGCTGCAGTGTGCTTCTGTCTATCTTTGACATGAAAGCTTTATTTAGCACCTTGCAAATAAGTTGGATTAGATCATGCCTCATTTCTGTGTCACGCAGGAGAACATGAAAGGCATGGCTTGAGGAGAGCGCAATGGCCACAACAGACGAGTCCTCTTTGAAGAGTTCTTCCAGTCTTTTATAGCCCATTTTGCGGTCTTCTGGTCCAGCACCTTCTCTCCAGTCCCCACTCTGTCCTTGTCTTCTTGTACCTTCTCTTTCAGCTCCACCAGGTTGTCCATTTCGTCCTACAGCAAATGCTGGCCTCTCTCCCCCTCTACTTCTGCGTCTGAGCTGATCTTCATCACTTTCATGCCCTGGCATTGAGTTTGGTCCTCCTCCTCTTTTTTCTCTCCATTCCAACCCCCTATATCTTCCTCGTGGCTCCCTCCAGTTGGCATTGGCATCAGCTTTTCCTCCTCCTATCTCTGTCCTTGGTGTCCCTCCTCTACCTCTCCCACCCATCCATTTACCTTCTCCTTCTGTTTCCTCCCTTTTATGCTGAGTACTCCCTCGACCTCGTGCTCTCCATGCGCCCTCTTGCTCTTTCACCCAATGTCCCACTGGACCTCTCCCTTGCCTCCCTCTTTGTCCAAGGCCATCTGCGTTTAGACCATCATTATAAGTACCTGAGAGAAATAGGACAGTCATATCATTATACACTATAAATGAGCACCCATTGGTCTCTTGAGGTTTGAGGTTTTCCTTTTTTTTTTTTTTTAAATTTGGTTGTCATATCACTCTTTAAAGTTACCATTTTGAGATCCTCTTCTCCCAGTTCTTAATGTCAGCCTTTCCATGAGCTATAATATGAAATGTTGAGTGTTTGGTTGGAATCACTGCTTATTTCAGACTGGAAAGAGAAGAGATAGAGAGAACAGCAAGAGAGAAAAAGTGAAAGTTAAACCACATTTCAACACACTACACAAGATCAACTATATGAAGACAGAGCAACCTTTGTCAGAAAAAAAGGAACATATCAGGATGCTCTGAGTGACAGGGAGGTGCTTATTTTAACCATTACTACTATGTTCATGCCTGTATGTAAATGATGCATGAATGTAGTATAGTACACAACACAACTACAGAACACAACTACAGCTGAAAAAACTGCTGTCAATAAATAGTAAAAATGGATATAAAAAACAACATGAAAAACAATACTTAAAGAATACATTAAACTTGCAATAGCAAAACCACAATACAAACAATACAATGCAATAAAGTAAGAAGGTTGTAGGCCAGGGAATGTGTGCCAGGGAACCAAAAATGTGTTTTCAAATCCAAAAATAGTTAATTAATCAGTAGTAGGGAAATTAAGAGAAGTTTTTAAAAATCTTTGAGTGCATTTGAATACGTGTCCCCACTCCCCACCAAAGTTATCATAGTTTGGAAGTTTTTAAATAGTTTTTTTATTTTTATTTCATTTTCAGTTTGTTTCTTTTTCTTTATGTTCACATGGAAGAAAAAATACATAATATTACACTTTACCATAGTAAAATGTGAAGAAGGATTGCTGAAAGCCCTCGAGGGACTTAAAAGTTGGCAACCTCCATATAAAATTTATAAATTTGGCGCATCTCTAGACTTAGTTTTGAAAACTGGTTTGGTTTAAGTTTCGTTTTAGTCTTAGTTTTAGTTTTTGAGGTGCTGACTTCCAGATATTGACAAGATACACACACACACACACACACACACACACACAAACGCTCTCCTTGAGACATAAGAAGCTGATAAATGAAAACAGGGGCCACACCTGCTAAGCAAAAGTGGAAAATTCTTCATTAG
>JBAMYA010045471.1:0-11694 GCA_037176975.1 Arrhamphus sclerolepis
TATATATATATAAAATCAATGTTCTGACAGGAACATGAATAAATACACTACTCATCAGTGAATGGGCTATGTCTTGGTCAGATGTATAATTTCAGATCAGTGAGTTGGCATTTACAATTGCATGATCAAAGGCAAATCTAAACATACATTTTATTTACCTTGATCACGTTGTCATTGGCTGAAACCTTCAAAGAAGGATGTCTCTGATGGTAAAAACAGCTAATTACATAGCAAGTATCATATGCTAGCTGAAGTATTTTACGCAGCCACTATGTCACTGAATTTATGCAACATGCTACATGAATTGTGATGAGATCTTGAATTTCCAGGTCCATCCACCTGACATAGCGATGATTGAATGAGTTTTTGACTTTAACATTGACAACCATTGTTTGCTTTGTAAGAAGCAGCAAAAACAACAGAGGTCTTTATTTTTCTATACCTTGGTAAATGTCTTGCACTTGCAACTGATCTCTCTTCACCACCGTTTCACATCTCTCCTTTCCTCTTGAAAACAAATCGTATTGTCTTTCACAAAAACAACTGCAAAGATAAATAATATCAAAAATGAGCTAAACCATCATGAAATGGGTGATTATAATTTCTGTCAGGTGAAAAAAAGTTTGTATTTGGAGGCTTGAACATTTTTGTGGTGGAGTTACACACGGCTGTCAACAAGAAGGCCCATAACTTTCTACACCCCTCTTTGCTTTGAAACTTTACTTTGATTTATGGGTATAGTCACAGTTTAATTAGGTTTAGGCCTCACAAAGAAAATATTCCTGGCTTACATTAATATAAGCACCCTTACAATCCTCTGACGCAAAATATTTCCATTTTTCCTGAATTACTGGCCCACCTCTTCCACATGTGTGCCAGCTGTGATGGAAACATTCTGCATTTTGTCTTCATAACTAAGAATACAGTAAAAAAATAATCAATAAAAAGGCACACAAAGATGAATGGTTAAAAGATAAAGAAAAAGATAAAAATTAAACACAGGCACATGAAACAAAACGCAAGTGCTTGAAATGAAGTTCTTGTCACTGTTGGATGATTTCAGTTCAAATCAGACACAAATAAGAACATGAATAAATTCAAAATCTGTTTGAATTTCAGAAATACTTTTGCATGATTGCAAATTACTCCACAGGAGATGTATAAACACTGTGATAGGCAAGAACAAAATGTTGAGGCTATTGCTCAAAAGAGTCTGTGATATACTGAATGAGAAGAGCTTGAATTCCTCATATCTTATATCTTATAGCCTTGAGATAGATGGGTGGGGGTGGGGGGGTTGTGAAATAAACCATTGATCTTACAATTTTCAAAGCAGGTATTACTGTGAACATTCTTAAAAGGACACCTGTTTGGCACAAAATGCACTTAATTTTTTTTCCCAAATCTAAGTATGTTGTAATTATGGTCTTTCTTTTGCCTCCAATTGTTTCAAGTGAAGCCATCCAAGCTGTGATCCAATCATTGCTTTCCAGATGTAGTACATGTGGGTTTTTTGCTTGCCAATAACCTCATGATCATACTGCTGCATGAAATGGTGGCAGATATTTTCCAAGGCTCAAATTTTACATCAAATGTTGTCACATAAAAATGTTGCTTTAAGAATATAAAGATCCACGGTTTTGACCAGAATGGAAAGGCCAAATAGAGTTGCTTACTGTAACATAAATAAATAACCACTGCAACTATAAAGACAGCTGCTTCCCTAAGGAGGTGTTTAGGAGCCAGTAATAACTTAGATCAGGTGATATCAACCGGATATCCACATCAAATATAAACAGGATGTGCCATAACAACTCAGAATCTGCAATATTGTATGATATGTTTATCATACATCTGTCTATTTGATATATAATATATTTACCACTGCACTCCATGCAGAAACTGTCATTGCAGTTCCAAAAAAAAAAGAAAAAAAAGAGAGAATGTATCCAGTTTTTGTTATTTTGACCCAGAGAGTCTAAAACTGGTAACTTTTACTATCTTTTTTTCATGCAGCTACTGTAAATTGTATAAAATCAATACGAAAGTGTTACATTATGTGGATACATGTTGATCCAAGCTCCAAGGCCAAAGTATTTATTTTCAGTCTGCCTGGAACCTTTAGTCTGTTTATAAAACTAGCTCTCTCTCTCCACCACCTTGCCTTTTACAGCTTCACAGCTTCTCTTTGTCTTCTCTCTCCTCTTTACCACCTTCTTTCTTTTTTTTTTTTCAAATCATCAAGTTGTATCAATTCCCAGCACTGTGTCATGCCTCCTGGTCCCAAATGTGGAAACTGACTGTGAAAGAAAATGAAACAGATGGCCAGGGAGTCCTGGGGAGTTGACAGTGTGTATGTGTCAGTTTGTGTGTAACATGAATGTAATTTGTAAGAGTGTTTGTTTTAGAAGCGTTTCTCACACAAACTGACTTGACTGAAAAAAGCAAATTAATTAAAAGCTGAGAGCTTACCTCACTCTTGAAGCACAGCACTAATGACACATGAGCAGCATATATTACTGTTACATAAAAACAAAAATGCTTAAATATGTCCTCTTTACAAAGGAGGAAATATATTCACTAATAACCATAATAATTAATTGTGTTAATAGTCTTTACCAATATGGTTTTTAGGTACCATAAATCACCCGCTCTCATGTATGCTGAATGTTGAAGCCAATGAGAAGCAGGCTTTGTTGCAGTTCCTCAAGTGACCACTAGGTGTTGGCTCCAAAACAGAGCAAATCTGAAGAGTTCCATGTTGAAATGCCGAACTTCACAGGAGAAATAAACATATAAGAAACAATAAACATGCTTTGGCCTCTGTAGTTAGATTTTACATCTGTTTTTTTTTTTTGAACCACATAATTAGAAATTAATTATATAGTTAGTTATTCATTTTTGGCAGCCAGCCAATCAATCAAACACCATTTGACTAACAGCTGGTCATTGGTAGTGGATAGCTCCTGACACAGACCAGGCTCTCATCATCTTAGCTAATAGCACATGGCATTATTGTGAGCAAAAATCAAACAAAGAATCGTCATATTTTTTTGCTGTGCTGTTAATTGTGCAAACAGACCGCCACGAGTGGCTACGTGTTGGTCTGGAAGGATGTGAGTGTGAAGCCTAGCGAAGACGCATCAGCTATTCACAGGGGTCATATGTAATGACACCACTGAAACAACATTTAAAACAGGAAGTCCCGCTGCAGATGTCCGCCCGCAGCTGCGCAGCTCCTCCAGCGCTGCCAGCAGAGCTCCGTCAGTTGTCATTTCAGCTCTGACAACATTTGTGTTGGCAACGACAACTAAAATGAGGATGTTTAGACAGATATTGGTTTAAGATGAATGCAAAGCAATAGCCAAGCTAAAATAGCTAACTCTAACTGGTGGGTGTGTTCCAGCCAGTTTCTCAGCTCTGCTTGTTCACAGTAAGAAAACAAACAAACAAAAAACAAACAAACAAAAAAGTACAAAAGACATCATGGAGTATTTGACTAGTAAATTTAAAGTGTATGGTCATAGCCCTTCGATCTCGTTCATTTTCTTGAAATGATCATTTTAGGTTTTTATCAGAGCTCCAGCTGACTCCCTGAATAACTGTTTTGGATGCACTTCATAACCAATTTATTGTATTTATTTATATGTTTCAGACAGTCTAACTGCTCTATGAGCTCAAATACCTGTTGGTCTTTGAAAATCCATTTGTCTTAAAATTAAAATACATCAACTCTGCAGATGAATTTGGGTATTTGTGTTTGAATATCCAATTCCAGTTTTGTTCTTTTGTCAAACAATACCAGCTCTGATTTTTTTTGTTTGTTTGTTTTGGTTTTGACATTGTTTGCATTTTGATCTAATTTGTATGTATTTTATTTCGTTAAGCTCCTTGAGTTGCTGTTTGCTTGAAAAGATGCTTTATAAATAAAGTTAAGTTAAAATTGCTTGAGTGATTTTTGGACTTTTATAATAGTTCCTCTAATTTAGCCTCCCTCCTGGCCCTTTACTGTTGGATTTTCAGTTTCAGACTTGACCTCTGCCCATGTAATAAACATTGGATTTTGGACTGTAAACTGTCTGGCGTCCTGTGTCTGGGTCTCATTCTTGCCAGCATGTACCAATTGTGTTTAAAATTTGCGTCTGTACTTTTCCACATCTCAGTGAGAACCGACCAGAGAAAGAGGCCAACAACTAATTTATTTTTCTTCATGCAGGTAAATCTTAGAAAAGCATTTTTGCTGAGCTTAAACTCTCCCACAACAACAACAACAGAAGCAAATTGGCGAAGAAACACTAAATAATAGTAATACTACTACTACTACTAATAATAATAATAATGATAATAATAAAAGCCCTCAGTGTCAATCTAAAAAAAAAAATGTCTGGAAATAAACAAAAGGACAAGAGACACTGAAGCAGCCCTAGATAATCTTTGGAAGCTGAATCTGTGACCTGTCACTTTCACATGCGTTATTTTATGTAAGACTTTACACGTGTATTAAACTGATCTAGAATGAAAGGAGTTAGCTAACTTAATAGCAGTACTTAATAAGTATCCAAAGACAATTATTACTACACAATAAAATTCTATTGAAAAATAATCTTGGAGCATCACCTGGAATCTGGAACTAATAATTAAACTATATTGGATCCTCAGATTAGTAACAATGATTAGTAATCAACAACACTGCAGTGAATAAATGCATTTTTCTTCCATCGGTATACCACAACACTATATGGGTGTGCATGTGTGTATGCTTGCATGTGTGTTAGTGGAAAAGTCGAAGAAGAATCAATTTGGTCGCCGTCATGATGCAGGTTTTAAAGTCTGGCAAGAAACAAGATTAAGACAATAACTGTGACTCTAATAATGACTTCCATGGAGGTGTTCATGTGTTTTTTATGTGTGTACCACATATTTTGTTCCATTTGCACTCAGAGGTAATGGGTTTTGACTGGGGTTGGCGTTATGTTCATTCGAAACTAATGAAAATCAAGTTGGACGCATTTGTTTTTCCACAATATCACAAAGTCAGAAAACCAAATGGACAAATCCACAAGACTATTTTAGGTAGTATTTTAAAAGATAAGAGCAATTACAGCTGTCTGCAGTCAACACACATCATGATAAATATGGTTTATTTAATTTGACATGAAAATAATACATAAATTCCCATTGAACCACAGCTTATATTTACACTCAACCCTCAGGGTGGCCATCTTGATCTTAGAAATGATTTGTAAAACAAATTCCTAGTGCAAATAGACTTAATCATTGGTGCAAGTCAACTATTATAATGTTTGTTTATTTTTAGAGTTTTAATGAGTACTGGAACTATATTTAAATAAGGTAACTTGGCGAAACTGTGATGGACTGGCGACCTGTCCAGGGTGGACCCCTGCCGTTCACACAAAGTGAGCTGGGATAGGCTCCCGTGACCCTGCACTTTCTTTCTATACCCAATATTTTTCTTCCTTGATCCCTTTTACACTCCAAAATGTTCCTTGCAGTTAAAATCCAATTCACCCTCGTCCTTCCTTTTGTCACCTCCTCTACCATCATTCCTCAATCCCACTTCCTAATATCATTTAGTTCTTTTCATCTTCCAGTCATGCTGTCTATTTGATTAGAACCTGGCTTCATGAAGTTTTCTGTCTGTAGCTTTGGGGTCATATTCTAACTGTTTCAATTTGAAATATTCCCATATTCTCTCAAAATCATCATTTTCTGAACTGACAGATCCGTTTTTCCTCACCCACCTCCTGCTTCTTTCTTCCATGGGTACCCCTCCCTTTTTGTCACGCCTTTGAATTTCATTTCTTTTCAAGACTCCCACACTCTCACCAAACACTATTATCATTCCACATTGCTTCTATCATCATCCATCTTCATGGCATTTGTGGAAAAAAAAAAAAAAGAGAGATAGAGAGAACATTACTACAACCAATGAAATCTTCTATGGATGCAAAGGTTGGTTGGCATAAAGATGTTAACAGTCAGCATGATCATCCTGCTGCATATAAGATGAAGCTATCTAACATATGTGATCACGATAAACGTCATGGCTGAGGCAGCAAAGAAAGTGAAGAGGGTTTTGTCAGAAGAGGCAAGAAAAAGATTGTGTACACAAGTCAATACTGGAGCGGGATTACCTCGCTGACTTGGAGTGAGTGAAGCAGAGCTGCTAGTCGGATGGCACCCTAGCCTTGCTGCTGTTGGAGGATTTTTATTTTATTTTTTTCCTTTCACATCCTGTGTGTTTGAGTTTGGTTGATGTTCTGTTACTAAAATCTTTTGTTTGCTCGCTGCTTTATGGTTTATTTTGAGATAGAAGCCTGGTTATGAGGTAATGTGGCTGATGGCAACAATACTTACAACGGTGGTAACAGACAATTCTGCTTCTCAACAAGAGAGGTTGCTAAAGAGCTCAATCTTACGTGATGCCGATTTAACACCGGATCAGTGTTCAGATGCATCTCCTTTCTTTGGACTGCTTCATAGCAGAAGAAAGTGGTTTCTTTGTTAGTTGAAAATGTGGAAGGTCACCTCCTCCTGAATACTCTGGACCGTGGTAACAGGTGCACTTAAAGAGTAAAGAGCCCCTGATTGTTGCTGTTTTTAAGCACTATACATGAGTACTTTGTCGTTGTACTGGCTTGTAAAATTTGACACCCATTTGGAGATTGATTTATTTGGGGGCTTTGCCATGTGAATAATTCCCCAAAAACAAGAAGCAAATTATTTGAACAAAATGAAGAAGCTAAAGTGAGATTGTTTTTTTTCTTGCAGCTTATAATAATCTTAAGAAAAGTCAATGAAACTGCAGAAATTAGCTGGAGGATAAGAACAAGGTGCAGCATTTCATCTCTGCATCAGTGCGCAAACAGTACATAGCATGCGGCTCACCACTTTCTTTGTCAGACTCAAAAAATTCCTTTGTCTTTCTCTCTGCCGTCATATTTCCTGCTGGACCTCTGCACACTCTAAACGCCCTCCTCCCACGTCCTCCCTCTCCTCCAGTCTAACCACTACTCCCAAGATAAATCTAAACCACAGTGAAAACACACAAAGCTCTCAGCTGTTGAACCCATCACAGTAAAAAAAGAAAGAGAGAGGAACCCAGGGGAGCAATGGAGAGAAGAGGAGAAAAAAAACATTCAGAAAAAAAAGTGATTTTAAAAGACAGAAAGACATTACTTGGCTGTCTTTTCCATCAATGCATTGAGTTAAAGGCACTCTAACTGTGAAGCGGTCTTATAGCAAATGTAATGAAACAATATGCTTGAAAGTTATAGCTGTACAGAATAAAAAGTCAGGGCAAATTCATCTCTAAGAAGTATTATTTTTTAAGATTCATTTTAATCTTTAAGATCAAAGTAAAAACAAAATTCCAACAGAAAAATATCAGCATTTAAAGCATAATAGTTTTTTCTTTCCCTTATTGGAGAGGAACTGGTATGTGAATGGTTGATTTTCTTTTCGGTCTCAGTCAGAGGTCTGTGTGTTTTGGAACTGACCAGCACATAACAATATCCCACTGTTGGGGTTTCACTGCTGTCAGTCTTGGAGAGGGCTATTAACTTTAGAAAGAGCAGAGAGTTTAATGTGCAGGCAGCTGTTTATCCACCCCATCAGTTTGGTTTTGCGGTAAAGTCACCTGGTCAGTTTGTTTTTATGGAGTGCTATAAAGCCTCACGTCTTATTTACATCCTGCTCTTCCGAAAGGTCAAACATTCCACTTGCTTGCAGGGGGGATAGAACGTTTGTAGCCCCCAAATTAAGGAATGCACTTCCATTAAACATAAGAAGTCTTCTTCCTTGACCATTTTTAAATCTTCTCTTAAGACCCACCTTTTCTGCCGGGTTTTTTAACCCAGTATGAGATGTTGATTTTAACTTTTAATTTTTAAATTATTTTTATCTTAATTTTATTCACCTATTTTATTCTTAACTTTTAATTTTTATCTCTTATTTTATGTTTTTAAATTTGTGTCTTTTAGTTGTGTAAAGTGTGTTTTATACGTACAGCACTTTGGACAGTGGTTGCTGTTTTAGAAGTGCTTTATAAATAAAGTTGGCTTAGCTTGGCTTGCTTGCCACCCCAGGGTCTTTCTCAATAAATAAATAAATCTAAACATTAGCATAAACAGAGCAGCAGAAACAGTAAAGTTCACATCAACAGAAGGTTTTAAAGAAGGCAATCCAGACTAAAATATGAAGTTTCAAGTCCGTCAAGAAACAGCTGCAGAGGCATAGAATACTGTAGGCTATTAAATAAAGATCAACTCTGTAAATGTATATGACAAATACAGATGGCCGTGTAGACACAGTTGTCTTTTGACTGAGAGAGAGGAACAAGTCATGCTTTGTTTCATACCATGCAGGTTTCAATGAAGGCCGACTGGTGGTTAGCTTTTAAATAAGATGCATGTGTAGTATTTAGTGACATCTAAAGGTGAAGTAGAACACAACTGCATTAGAATACCTCTCCATTCTCAGCCAAGAGTGAGGCCACAGTGGCTGCTAAAATCATTGTTCCAGACAAGCATTTTTCAAAATAAATATTGAATCAATCTTTCCACTTTTCTTTCTTAAGTGTGTTTGAAGTACACGTTCCTCAGCAGTTTACTAAGGTCCCATAAATTGCATTAACTGGATGATTAAATTTGTTTTCTGAGGTCTCTAAGTAGGGGAATTGATGTTATTTTTAGTGAAAACTGCCTATGTGCATTTTTATCTACCCATGAAATCTCTGTGATTCTCTCTGACATGAGAAAAGGTTGTTTTTGGTGTTTTCATTGTGACTGAGGATATGGTTGAATGAGCTGCACAGTGATTGGTTGGTTTACAGTAAAGTTACAGCTTTCAAAGTTATCAGTGTTTATCCTGACACGGAGCATATTAATGACTGTATAACTGACTGTATGAGAGCGAAGAAGTTCAAATAAACTCAGTTCAAAGCTGAAGATAGTTGAGCTGTTTGTGGAGCCCTATGAAGGTGGACGTTGCGGGGATTCCCCACCAGCGAGTAGGAGGAGGGCAGGAGCCGTGGGGGAGCCGTGACATGTACCAAACAGGGGCCTGTGTCATAACGTTAGATTTTGCTTTAGTGAGGTAAGTCCTGGCTACCTGGGTAATTGCTTATCGAGGTATGTCACCGGGGTAACATACGCTGAACGGCTAAACTGGAGCCTCATTTATAAAGCTTGTGTACGTACAAAATGGGCCTGAAAATGGCGCACGGCACTTTCTACGCAAAAGTTTTGATTTATTTTTTAAAAAAAACAACTGACGGTAGAATGTGTGCTCTCATACACAAACTCTGAAACTTGCACACGGACATTTTGGAGATGGGGAAAAATGGCAGCACAGCTGGTGAGATGTGAACGTAAGCCACGTTCATCTCATGCATTTAATCATTCATATCAGAGTTGTAGACCCTCTCAATCATAAACAACGATGCCTGTAATATAATAGGTGTGTTCCTAAATGGAGCCATACATTCCATAAGCACTCATTTAAGAGATACAGACAGCATGTACATAGGAGGATCTGCAAATAATATAGCGATGGCACTCGCTGGACATTAATTGTGACAACATGTGTAGCAGTTAGCGTAATCACTAAGTTGACATATTAATAATGCAGTGACACTTGTGTGGATGAACTGGTACTGCTTGAAGACTGTCAATGGCAAGATGAGAATGGAGAGAGTTCTCAGAGAGCACAAAGATTTCCTGGCCCATGATGATGACTGGCTAATATGCCGATTTAGACTCCCTTGAGCTTTACTCTTTGATGTTTGTGCTAAACTGGTTCCAGTATTGGGGAGACCGACCCTCCGGAACCACACCATAGGTTGGGGCCCTGGCTAACCTCTCTCTGGGCTGCCAGCGTATTGGTTTCCCAGTTGGTATAGTTTGTAGCACTGAATTCACATGTCCAAGTAGATCTTCTACGGGATGATCTTCTCAGGGTAAAATTATCATGGATTTCAATTGGGGCTTGGTACCCATTTTTGGATGGCATTGATGATGATATATTAGCTGCACATTATATGATTCTGTTTGTATGAAGCAGAATTACTTTTAAGAGACAATTATGTTTATTAATAGTGGTACCTGCTTTAAATTCAGAGTCTTGTAGGGGGAAAATCAACACGAAGGAGACATTGCAACAATAGCTGGCCTAAAAACTTTATTTAATAAAAAGGATACAAATTTAATAGCATAATATATTTCTCTGCATTTTGCTGCCACATCCTTGCGTTAGTTAGTAGACTGTTGGCATTGTGTTTTATACATGATGTATGCTCTGCATCGTCGTCTGCATTCACGACATGTGCTTAGTTCTTCCATAACTCTGAGAAATTGGTTTGTGAGTTTTATTGCTCAATGAGCTTAAGCTGCTTAAGGCACTGCAAGGCCAGTATCCTCGGTTCAGTGAGTACGGTGAAGATGTTTTAATATCGCTGCCTTGAGGACAGCAAGTAAACCACTTGATGGAGATTAAGTGAATTTTATGCTGCAGTGGAATGCATGCCACAATGATAGTACAGATGCTAAAACTAACAGGGACTTCGCTGTCTTAAAAGGAAAACAATAGATCAGATGCAAATGACCTGATCCACTGATAATAGGTTCATGATTCTTGAGCATTGTTTTCTATGCTAATCTCCTACTTTTAACTGCTTCCTACTGTTGCATTCATTTACAATAACAAGTTTAACAACATTAGTGTTAACATGAAAGCACGGGCACAGTTCTATTGTATATCATGAGTTCAAAGTTGTGGCCCACCGGCCTATAGGTAAGGCAGAGGTCCCTTGTACTGTAATACAGCTGTAAATGTTAAATGTTTTGACACTGCCCCATAACATTTTTAGATTCAAAAGTATAGTGGTATAATGGCTAATCAAAATATATTTTAATGCATATACAACCTGAAACTTTAAAAAGCATTTTAAAGCACTGAACACTACAGTCCTGGCTTGATGGGCTGACTTTGTGGCCACAGGTCAAGTTTTACAACTATAGTTTTGTTTGATAGAGCAGAATTGCTATTGTTTAAAGCTGGATAAAAGACTGCAGTGGAGTTACTTTTCAACTCTGTGTTCAGTCTCCATTTTATGTTGCAGCCTACAATCTGGGTCTCAACACTGGATGGATGAATGGATGATGGATGGATGATGGATGGATGGATGGATGGATGATGGATGGATGGATGGATGGATGATGGATGGATGGACATTGCACTTGCTACTCGTGATGGTGAAACATAAGCTTCATGAAGCAGTGAACCACTTTGAAAGCCTCAGTGCTTAGTGAGACTTAATTTGTCCATCACTACCCACAGGTGTCCCAGTGAATCAGAATCCTTTTAATGCCTTGACAAATTGATTGAAATTCCAAACCCCTTAAAAATTCCCACTGAGCAGCTCGACACGCAATGTGGCGTAACTGCCATTGGCTTTGACAGCTTTGTCCTGCCTCTTTTCAACATACTGTAGTTTGAGGAAAAAACTGACATTTTAATTATCAGTCCTGAAGACAAGAGGGAGATCATTTTACCAAAATTACAAAATTTTAAACCCTCTCTATGTGTGAGAAATCTAGGTGTCCTTTTTGACTCTGAGCTGGATTTTATTCCTCACATTAAAAATGTAACAAAAACAGGATTTTATCATCTCAA
>JBAMYA010045472.1:0-11694 GCA_037176975.1 Arrhamphus sclerolepis
TATATATATATATATATGTATATATATATGCATGTATGCATTGTTTGAGTCTGGCCCAACTTCTGCAGTAAACTTTTTTTTTTTTTGTCTTATGGTGGCAAAATGCCAGAAAGGCTTTGGCCAGCTCACAACTCTCATAAAACTAAGGAACAAGGTTTCAGAGAATGAATTAGTTCAAAGCTCATATTTTTCACACAAAGTCACACTCACATCCACCTTCCGCCTACCTGTGTATGACTTAAAAGTAATTAGGCGCCATTCCACATCCCGCACACAGCCCTTCCTGTTCGAGTGCATAGCAGACGGAACTCACATTTTGTTGACTTGAAAGACATCAAAAGGTGTCAAAGAGTAAGACACAGGGAGAGATGAGTGGAGTGTTTCTCTTTCCTCTTCATGAAAAGAAGGGATGAAAGAGAGATGAAAGGCAGAAGGGAGAGTGTCTTCCTTCTGCGCTTTCCTGGCACTGCATCTCCTTTTGTTGTTCAGTTCCTCCTCAGCAGCCCACCTGGGATCACTCACAGACATGTACCACACAGAAACAACCAACCAGATGCAGGCACACATGTACCAACAGAAAGGTAAACTCGATATAAGTGCAGAAAAGAACTTCAAGAAAAACATACCAATTTTCTCTTTCCCTCTTTGTCTTTCTCTGGAGTCGTTTTAAAGTCTCCTTACAGTTACGCGGGTCTCTTTACATGATCGTGTCTCTGAGTAGAGGACTCATCAAGGCCAGTGTCAGTTCATGGTCAGTGCTCTGATTGGTTAAATCTATCCCAGTGCAGTTTTATGCTCCCAACTATTAGCTTGGGTTTTGTGTCTTGTTATTCAGACTAATAAATATGCCAGCTAATACACATTACTGACAGACATTACAACCACATACATCAGAAATGACCTTTCTCTAACTGATGGGCCATTCATGCTTTTCAGTTATTCAGAAGGTTGAAGCAAGGCAACTGGGCTTGTAGAATTTTCTTGAAGATGTTACGCTGCTCATCCAAGCAGCTTCCTCAGTTCTAACTGTTTGACACTGTCTGACCACCACAGCCCCCAGTAGTCTCATAGTCATTAGCCGGTCGTTAGACTCACCTGACACTGAGGTCGTCTAACACATATAAACCTGGTTCCCCACCAAATGGTTAGAACTGAGGAAGCTGCTTGGATTAGCAGCGAAACGCCTTCAAGAAAATTCTTCAAGTCCAGTTGCTTGCTTCAACCTTCTGAATAAATATGACCTGGATGACTGAGAATCTTCATTAACATGTTGTCATACTTTTCAATATTTCAGCCATTTTTACATTTGCATCTTTCCTTCATCCAGTTGTAATGTTATTTATGTATCAGCATTTGCCGAAAGTGGAGCTCTGAAGTGATAAATCCATGAACCTAATACAAAGATTTTACCATGTGAAAAAGGGGGAAAAAAAGACAAGCAGTTGGGTGGGTCAGCCTTTGTTCTGCAAAACCTCTAATAACTTTACACTGCAAATGTTCATGCAGTGTACAGTTGACTAGTAATCATTATTCATTTAATATTTATGCATCTGTCAGTGACTCTAGCAGAGCATCACAGTTTTACCCAAAGATTTGTGTAGTTGGACTTAAAGGATTCTACATTTCTACTTTATGTGTATAATTAATAGTATTTTAACTATATAACTGATCAAGATGGAAACATTTTAATTGAAACTACAGACAAAACGTTTCCTTTTTCACACCTACAGCCGTCAGGTCATCGGTGCTGTTGTCCTACAGGTTGCTGATAGAAACTGGACTACCGTTGATCAAAGAAGGATAGAAGGAAGATGTGTTTGTAGGCAGAGAGAAGAGAAGAAAAGCAAGAGACTAGGGCTGAGTGTAGAGACTTTGAATGTTGGGACGATTAAAGGAAAAGCTCGAGAGTTGGTTGATGTCATGCAGAGGAGGAAGGTGGATATTCTCTGTGGAAAGGTAGCATGACTAGACGCTTAGGAGCAGGGTCCATGCTGGTTTTTATTATGGTGTGGATAGGAGGAGAAGTGGAGTCGGAGTTATCTTGAAGGAGCTTGTTAGGAACGTTCTAGAGGTGAAAAGAGTGTTAGTGTGTTAGTGCTTATGCCCCACAGGTGGGACGTGAGTTAGAAGAAAAGGAGAAGATAACAGAGGCGATGAGGAAGTGATGGGCAGGTCTGCTATCCAGGATAGGAATGCTGAAGGACACATGGTGGTAGACTTTGCAAAAAGAATGGAAACGGCTGTGGTGAATACTTTCTTCTAGAAGAGGCAGGAACATAGCGTTACTTATAAGAGTAGATGTAGGTGCACACAGGCACTACATCTTGTGTAGACAATGTTACCTAAAGGAGATCAGTGACTGCAAAGTTGTTATAGGTGAGAGTGTAGCCAGACAGCACAGGATGGTGGTATGGAGGAAGACTGGTGGTGAGGAAGATGAAGGGGCCAAAAGCAGAGCAGAGGACGAAGTGGTGGAAGCTGAAAAAGGAAGAGTGTTGTGTGGTTTGCAGAGTTTAATTGAGACTGGGTCTGGGTGGTCAGGAGGTGCTTCCAGATAACTGGGCAACTACAGGTAATGTGATCAGGGAGACAGCTAAGAGAATGTTAGCTAAGAAGAGGTGGGGCACTGCAACGACTGAACAGATTAGACAGGAGTTCAGGGAAAGGCCAAACAAAGGACGTATGATGATTTGTATGCTAGGTTGGACAGCAAGGAGGGAGAGAATGATATATACAGGCTGGAAGAGCAGAGAGATAGAGATGGAAAGGACTTGCAACAGGCTAAGGTGATTAAGCACAGAGATGGAAATGTATTGATGGGTGCCAGAAGTGTGATGGGAAGATGGAAGGAGTACTTTGAAGAGTTGATGAATGAGGAAAGTGAAAGTGAAATAAGAGTGGAAGAGGTGATCATTTTGGAATGGGAGGTAGCAAAGATTAGTAAGGCTGAAGTGAGGAGGGCATTGAAGAGGATGCAGAGTGAAAATGTCATTGGTCCTGGTGATATACCTGTGGAGGTATGGAAGTGTGTAGGAGAGGTGGCAGTATAGGTTTTGACTTGGGCATTCAACAGGACCTTAGAGAGTGAGAGGATGCCGAGGAAAGGAGGAGAAGCATGCTGGCGCCCATTTTTAAGAACAAGGGAGATGTACACAGCTGTGGCATCTACAGAGGAATAAAGTTGATTCACATAACTACATTGTATGGCTAAGAGTAGTGGAGGGCAGAGGTTAACAGCAGTGTGCTTTAATGCCCAAAAAGAGTTCTACAGATGCAATATGCACAGAATAATTTGTGCAAATCTAACTATCCATTCCATCCTTCTTTCCCTTCTGAGTTGTTTTTTTCATCAGCAGAGTAAAGGTACATTGGGTTATGAAATTCACAGTGACACTGTGAGAATCAACATTTAGAAGCCAGAGGAGACTTGTACTAACATGGCTGAATTACACAGTCCTGCTGTGTGAGTCTGTCGGCCAGGTTACAGTAACAGTGAACAGAGCTATCGGCTTTCTGTCGCACATTGTGGCTGCTATTCACATCCAGCATCAGCACACGCACACATGCACACATACATCAAGCTCAGCGGGCAGGTTTCCTCATCCCGAACAGGCCCCTCCAGGGCTGTGGCCAGAGTTTCTGACCCATGAATCTCTCTTCTGGAAGTGTGTGTGTTTTTTGATGGGTGTGACAGATAGAGCTCTCTCTATTCACTGCTCACCCCCCGTGAATAAAAACACAGACAGAAAATGAGCCCTTGTTTGGCCATCCGTGCACACTCACTCACATATACACAGACTTTCTGGGGTTAAGTGTCCTTGCAGATGGAAAGTAAAATATGCAGCTAAAAAAAACCTAAACCTGAATTTGGAATTTGTGTGTGCAAAATGAGTTTGTAATTGTTTAATGTGGTCCATACAATGGATGCAGATATTACAGAAAATTAAGCAGTCTCAAAAGTACAAGCAGGAAGCGTCAGCGTGTGTTTGCTAGTGAACATTCTCAGTCATCCAGGTCATGGTAATCCTAAAACACTTGAGTAGAGCTCAACTTTTTCTCTGCTTCTTGATGAAACCAAAACGGCAGTGTATCATCATATTCTAATGTTTCCCCTCTTTTCCAAATATAAATTGTGGTTAACAGTATCTTATGTCTTACCAGCATGTGCAGTATGGTAAAGTATGCTACACTGGCAGGAACTGTTGTCAGAGAAAGCTTGCTCGAGACGATCTTTAGCCACACTAACTTAGACCATTCAGATAAATAATTCAGCAGGGGGTTGTAATATGGAGAAAAATGTCTTTTAAGATTTAGTTGGAATGCTGCAACAGCTTATATTTTTGTCTTATTTGGGCTTTGGTGAGCTGACGTTTGGTGTGTGGCATGTTCACTAAATTACAGCTGGTTTTCAGGCACGTGTCCCACCAAGTCAAACATGTCAAATGTGTGTTCTTAAAATAAAGTTGTTTGCTTCTCTTATTCCAACCAGTCACGTGTCAGCTCTCTGAATCCAGCTGGATGCTGAGTTAGGAGCTCCAAATGTTTGTCAACCAATCTGATTTTAAAAAAAAAAAAATTCTCTATCATCTTAGAGTTCCTGGAATCTAGCTGTGCCTCAAGTTACCCATGTGTAACCGCTCATTAACAGTTATTCTGGATTAACTCTGACACTATTCTGAGTTCCCTCACGCCCAGCAGTTTGTCAAGTGTGGGCTAACTATATCTAAATCATCATCACCATGTTCTTTAAATCCTTGTTTTCACCAAGCATCATCCAAAGACAAACTAATCAGCTAATCGCAGACTGAAATGGGATCTTTGACTTTCATTTCCTTTTGTCCTGAGTTCAGAGATGGGAAATATTCTCAGAGGAGAATTAAAACAATAACATGCTTGTAACATTTTACATGTATTTATTGTGGGGAAAGATAAAAAAAATTTTTTCAATCATGTAAATATCCTGGAATGGATATAAAAAGCAGGATTAGACAAAAAAAGAAAACAAAAAACATTTACTTTCAAAGATGCGCAAAATTTCCTTTGGTTATTGAAACCCGCAACAATTCTGGAAAACAAAACTAAGAATGAAAAAAAAAATTCTTGTCGAAACCCAGACAAATAGGTGAAAGTGATGATAAAAAAAGGAGGTGCAAATGTTCTGGGTTCATGTCACAGAAAAGAAGAAAGAGACTGCACTGGAAACAAAGGTCACCCCATCATCACTCTGTCCTCATGACAGGTTTTAATCTCGGAGTTTACAACTTGTCAGCAACATTTTTCGGTAGCAACATTTGCTCTTGTACTGTACAAAGCTTGTAAATGCCAACAAAATCCCCACCCTGTCACTATCACGCCATGTCATGAACTATTTTTTGGCTCTGGTTGTGTTGACGGAGAGCCGATGAGATGCTTGGCTGTTTAATGTGTGTGTAATGTTCCACTAATGTCTCCGCAGCAGCGTTATCTGATTGGCTATTCTTGGCCTTAGACTTATACTCGTGGTGATTACAGATAGAGATGAGGACAGTGTTCCAAATATTTGTTGACTGGTCGGGTACCAGGGAGGACTAATACATATGGGCTCATGACCTGTAATGGAAAATATAAGACTTTGAAGCCTTAAAACAGCCACTAAACTCTGCCAGTGACCTTGTGATAGCTCATTCATTGTTCGTTTACCTAAGATGTGCACGGTAAGTTATTGGAGAATGGCTTGAAGGTTGTGGGAAAACCACCTCTTAATGGTCCAGTTGGATTCTTGTGGTAGAATAACAGAGACCAATCAGTTTCTCATTTTTTCTGGTGTTCTTGGGCAAACACTCACTCAACACCACAAGTGATCACAGCATTTGATGGATTATTTGACAAGCAGTTACGTAAAGGTAATACAATATACAAAATCGATCACACAAACATCCAAAAGTACATTTGGAGTGCTGCAGGTTGGGTCCGCCAAGTTAGAGTTCATAAAACTAATTTATTATTATTAGTTTTTCAATGAAAACTGGACGTGCGCTGACGTAGAGTCACGTATTCAAGAAAGGAGATGAGTCAAAGCCTCTTTACTGTGCTGGGTCACAGTGTTTTGATTGAACCAGTGTGTGTCGTCCTTCAGCCTGCGGTTCCACTGTGGGTCTGTAACATCTCATCTGTGACATGCTTTTGTTTCATCCTTCACATTGCTTCAAATCACAATGGTGTTTCAGAAACAGAGATGATTGTCTGCCCAACCGTACAAGCCACATTCATCAGACAAAGTCAAGTATTTCTGTTGTACTTCTGCTTCCAGAATTATAGCAGGTAATTTCCTCATCTTATCATTTTGTGTTTTCCTCATGAAAACGATCTGTGGTGTCACAGCACCTTGCACTGCAACTGCTGAGCCTCCCACTGTGTGTTGTGAAGATCCACAAACACAATAAAGTCTTGAATGGTGCTAGCGCTTGTGCTTATGAGGTGATTTAATATAAGATCAGAATATTAAAGTTAAAGTTTGATTTTTGAAAACTGAATTTCTCACTTACTGGCTCATTTTCTTTGAGCAGCATCACATAGAGTAACAAGATTGATAGGTTGCTTCTGAAACTCAGCTTCAGCTTCAGCTATAGGTCCGTTTCCCAGTTCCCATGTAGCAGTGAGGAGCAAGGAATGAACTGGTACATCACACTGTTGCAAAGTGGAATGGCACCTCTTCATGTCGCAGTATGCTGTATGTTTGTCCATTAAGGGAAAGTAACTGAAGACGTTTCAGGATTTGTGAGTTAGTGTATAATTCTCAGAGAACTAAGGGCGCTACTGGCAGTGAATAGTGAAATAATTGCTTTGTTTTAGAGCACATATGTGAAACTCAGCCACCACATCATTGTATGTGGCCCTTGAGAGATCTTGAAGGGCTCGTGATTGTTTTAAAATAAATGTGTATGAGTATGTGTATGTGGATCCTTCATAGCATATGTTAAATTTCACTTTTTTTTTTTTCTTTTACAGTTTTGCAAAAGTAAATATTTTTCAACAACAATTGTGATATTATTTGAAAAGTCTCAATTTTGATTCAAAAGTTTGATTTTTACCATCAAAACATGAAGTTCTATAAAGGACATGATTTACAACAAAAAGTTGGGAATTTTATTCAAAAAATTGACAGAAATATACCTTTCATAACAAAGTTGTGCTGCAGTTTTATAAGAAAGAAAACTATTGTTTAGGACATAAAGTCATGATTTTAAATAAAAAATCTTTCATTAAAGTTAATATCTTACAGCAAATAGTTTTAGTATTAAAGCGACACTGTGTAATATTACAGACCAAAAATGGATTGTTTCATTCAAAAGTATGACCTTATTAATTAGTAATTACTTCTCTCAACAAATCACAGTGTTCTGGTAGGTCTTGAATTTGCCATTTATATATACATTGTGTTGGCGTATTCAATGGTGATCGCCATGTTGCTCCGCCATCTTGAAACTACAGACCACAGCAGGGAAAATCCAGGAAAATCCAGCTTAGCATTTTGCGTTTGCGCTAGCGCTACCGGTAGTTGGCTACAAACTCACAGGGAGAGTGGCGAGGTAGAGCGCAGAGACACCCAAGGAGAGAGTAGAAAGAAAAAATGAACCACAGCTATTTCAGAAAGTATGTTGAGGAAGATTCATCACCAAGAAAACAAAAATGTGAACAGAGTAGGAATCGAAACCGATGACACTCCAAAACATGTATAAACATCGGTGTTGTGTTTCCCACATGGAAGAAGCTGATGAGGGAGAATAACTATTTAACAAAACTAACCTCATTAACGGAGTGAATACTGCTAGAAGTTCTATTGGTCAACAACTTTTCTGTTTCCCAGATCATCCTCTATGACATTTCTGGCTACCGTAGACGGAATGAGACTTGGGAAAAGGGGCAGGATAAAGAATGGTTGCAATGTAAAACCTCTTACACAGTGTCCTTTTAAAAGTTCACAGTCTTGCAAAATCTACAATTTTATGACAAAACGTTGAGTTAAAGTTATACAAAATTTGCAGTTTATGACAGTCATAATTTTATGTAAACAAAAAAAGTCAGTTGTCGAACGTTTATTGGCAAAGATTTTATTTTTTACCACCACAAATGTGTGATTTTACAACAAAAAAAATCTCACAATTTTACAACATTAATTTGTAATTTTATGTCAAAAAGTTTTTTTTTTTAAGTCAGTATTTTCTGCCAAAAAAAAAATTGCGATCTTGCCAAATTTTTAATTTTACCACAAACTTTTTCTCTATATAAGAAAAGGACTTTTTAAAAAGTCCCTGACTCTGACAACATTTTTAACTTGAATAAATGTTATTTGTTATTATAATGTTGTGATGCTCATCATAATGCTGATGTGGAAATTAGTTTGACACCCCTGTTTTAGAGGCTGTGTTTAAAATGATCCATATGTAGATACTAATTTAGATGGATCATTCTACAAAGCTGTGTACCATTTGTCTGACCTGATATTTTCTGAATAAAAGTTCATGCATATCTAATTTTTGGGCTTTTTATAGAAAATATAAGTGCAAATGATCATATCATGTGGGTTAGGGAAAAAAAGACTTCTGTTTGTGTGGCAGTACGTTAAAGTTATGCAATCTGCCAAATGTAACATGAAACCACAGCTCTGGAGAATGATGTCAGATGTAAAATGTGTGTTTCAGTGGTATAAGTGCTTCAGAAAGGGAAACAAATAATTGATCTCCAACATGAGCACCTTGTTTCATTACTTGTTTCTTACGCACCACAAATGATTTAATTTCCAAAAGTCAAAATGCTGCAGTTTCTTTTAAATTGAAGGCTTTTTTGAAAAACAATGGTTGTCTTTTTTTATTTGTGTAACAAAGAGAGAGAGGTTAAGGGCTTACAATCTGGTCTACAAAGTGCGATGTGTTATCATTTATTTTCCATTGGATTTTATTTGTGTTTTACTTACGTTCAGTGAGTTAAAAGGTTGTGTTACCAGAAGCAATTTTGGAAAATTTGTGGATTTAAAGTTACTAATTTACTACCATCACATTATTTAATTTTCACTTCAAACAAAAATTACTTTGTATGCTGCTGATTATATATTTCTTTTGGAAAATAAAAAGAAATAGCAGCACGTAACACATGTAAAAAAGAAAAAAAGAAAAGAAAACCAGAAACAGTCAAGAAAATTGTAGTTGATCCACCTTTTTTAGCATCAGTGTGGTCCAAAGGTTTGGCAGAGCTTTTGTCAAGAATGACACTATATATTTATCTAGTACAGATGGTAGATGGGAAATAAACTTTGATAATTTAGCCAAGATGAAAATTACTCTGACAGCTCAAAAGTCATAAACATTATATCTTTCAGTGTGCTGATGTAGATTCTCAGTCATTCAGGTTATGGTAGCTCTCAAAGGCTTTAAGAACCAGAAGTCCAGTTGATTCAAACCTTCAGGAATTATATCGTGCATTTTAAATCACTCCTTTCAGTAGATACATTTAGTATTTAAGTTATCTGGAAGAAATTATTCCAAGGTTTGTATTACTAAGTAGCTTTTTTTTACATGAAGGTTTTATCATCTGTATCTTGTCTGTGGTCAGATTTGATACACTTTGGCATTTCATGCGTAAATACTCCTTGTTTAAGCCTCTGCATATAGCTCAAAAGACCCTCAAAGTGTGATATACAACTGTTGAGACACAAGAAATCTTTGTTCAGTGATGTTTACAGAAACTCGCTCAATGCTTCGCACATCTTTTCACACATCGCTCATTATCTACAGTCTTCAAAGGCTGTAATTAGCAAATCATTGCATCATCAATAACATTGCAAATCTCTAGTTTACTTGAACAATAAGGAGGGAATATTTGAACTGAAATAACAGCAGCTACTATGGGAAAAATACATCAACTGTTTATAAAACCAGTATGACGCAACAGGGAGTTTCATATCTAATTTATCAAAGGCGTGTTGATAAGTTCTGTAAATTATGGCTAAGAGGGAGTGGGAGACTGAGAGGGAAGGAGAGAAAAGGAAATAGACTTAGGGAAGGGGGGAGGAAGGGGGGAGGCTGGATGGGGAGAAAAAGGGAGAGGCAGGAACTACTCTGGCTACGATAACCATCAACAAACCAGACAGTCTTTCAGGGCTGGAAACCCAGATGTGTATACGCGTCTTTCCCTCAGGTCATGTAACATGTGGTAAGGAGGCAGTGTTTTTGCAGTAGTGTCCATTCAGGCTCTTGGTCCTGAGGGAACCTTCCAGAAGGAATGAATGCTCTTCCTCTGGGAGGTCCTTGTAGGAAGTGCTGCTTCCAGCTTTATGAAACCAGCTTTAACACCCCTCGCTGCTTTTCACATTAGGGCCATGCCAGCTATGTCATGGGATATAACCGTTAATCTAATACATTTAACAGTTGCTTCTAATTCAGTTCATGCATTTTTATTTCAGCAACACAGGGCATGGGCCCAAAACTTTGAACAATTAAAAATGATCTCAACAAATATTTGAATCCTATAATTCTCTGTTTTGGTTGTTTTTCATATGTTAGGTTTCGAGGTTTTGAACAATAATAGCCATACAGGGTTGAAGTTACTTTCACTTGGATTACAAGAGCTAGCGAGCATATTTTTGTGATGTACATTTAATCCATCAATTTACACAAGTATTGAGCTCATGAGAGGGCGGACCCTCTGACTTCAGCCCAATCAGGCCCCATGGTTAAAGGCCCAGCCACCAGACACTCACCTAAGATCCCCTCCCACTCACCTGGCCCTGGTATCCCGCATCTTGGCGATTTTACATCATGTAGTTCTGAAATGGCTCTTGGTCTGGTTGGTCCCGCAGGACCAATTTACCTTGGGAGAACCTACCAGAGGAGATTTGTCCCAACAACAAATCTCCTTGGATCATTCGGGCACTCAGACCCCTCCACCATGATAAGGTGACAATTTAAGGAGGGGAAATAAACACTGAAAAATCTCTTGTCAGTTTTTTTTTTCTTATAGTGAAACTATTGATGTAACTACACAGTTATTAAATTTCAGTAGGTTAACAGATAGTAACGGTATTTTGAGGTGATATGATTGTAATATGATCCATAGGGTAGAATAATTCAAATAATATAAGACACCCTATGATAATTGTGCTGTTCGTTTTTTAGCATGCTAATATGGTAATGAAATTATCTATTTATATGTTTTAACAAGTTTGTAAGTGTGCAATAGGAAGAATTATTTTTATGGAACAGGAAAAAAAAAGTGTGTTTCAACATCAGGGCTACTTGTGGTTTTGCCTATCTGCTTTAAAATAGATTTGGAACATTTAAAATGGTTTAGCAGGACTGCTTGCTGGTAAAACAAGCTCAGTCAACCACCGTGTCTGTACAACAGATGTTCTGCACTCTTAACTCTGACTGACAGAGAACCAATAAACTCTTATTCTGCTGCTCTTAACCACCACATTTTTCTTTTGTTTATCTTTTAGTCTTCTTGTTCTGTCCCTGATTGGCAAAAGGTAATAATAAATGAATTAACACAACTTTGGTATTGAATTAATCTGTTATCATTTTTTTTTCTTTTTTTTTTCAATAAGAAGCAAAAAAATAAAACTGAGTGGCGAGAAATGTATACACACACACACACACACACACACACACACACACGTCAAATCATAAAATGAAAAGCCATTTGTGTTTGGAAGTGGGA
>JBAMYA010045473.1:0-11693 GCA_037176975.1 Arrhamphus sclerolepis
GATGACTGGAAATTTCCTGCTTCTTAATTCAGATAAAACTGAAGTTATTGTAATTGGTCCCAAGCACCTCCAGGAGGAACTTTTGAGCCGTACAGTTAATTTAGATCGCATTACCTTAGGCTGTAGCTCTACTGTGAGGAACCTTGGTGTCATATTTGATGAAGATTTGCATTTTAACTCTCATGTGAAATAGGTCACAAAGTGAGCTTTGTATCTGAAATTAATCTATGTCTTTGTTACCTCTCGGCTCTTTTATTGTACTGCATTATTTTCTTGCTGTACAAATGCCCTTGTTAAAATGATAAAGCTCCAATGGATCTGAAAAATCTTCTAATTCCATACTGTCTTAGTAGAGCACTCAGAAGCAGACTCCCCCTCTACATTTAAGGTTAAGCTTAGAACATAAAAGTCTTTAACTCTGTAGTCTCTTTTACCATCTCCTGGTCATGCTGCTGTAGGTCTAGGCTGCTGGGGGACTCCTATTGTTCACTGAGCTCAGGACTATGCTTTCAGTCTCAAATTGTTCCGAATCATTTAATAGAATCAACGTTGTCCATCTTCTGTACTCTTGCTCTCTTCTCCTTTTTCAGGTGTTGTCTTTGTGATGCTGTGTCCCCTCTTGCCTCCCAAGCCTCCCATCTTCTGACCATCCTTGTATTTACCTGCAACTACTAGCTGCCACTGTGGGATGCCTGCAGGTGTATTCTTATACCTCTCCTCTCTGTCCTTCATCCTCACTGTCCTGTCTCCCTGCTCCTGTCCCCCCTCCCCGGGTCCTGTTCAAGGTTTATTCCCAAGAGGGAGTTTTTTTCTTGCCACTGCTAAGCTTCGCCATGTGCCTGAGGGTCATACTCTGGGTTTCTCAGAAATAGATAACTTTGTTGTAAACAGATGCTATATATACAAAACTGAATTGAATTAATTTTACACAATAAAAGTTTGAATGTAGCTGTGTATTGTAACATTTCTAATCCATATGGTTATCAGCTATTGATGAATGATGGTTTTTGATGCGAGGTCATCTCAGGGATCAGAGATCATGGGTTTCCAACTTAGATTTGCTCCCTTGTTCTTCACACACTGAAATTCCTCCAGATGGTTTAATAATATTCTGCACTGTAGAAGGAGAGATGTAATAATTCCTTCCTGCGAGAGATATTGTTTTGACATTTCTTTTATATATTTGTTTGTGCGTTGTTGTGTAACTGCTGCTGTTGCAGACAGCAGCCTGTTATGGTCAGCATGTTCAGTTTTTAAATCTAATCTTAATTTTAAATTTAAAATGTTTTGAAAATTACCCAACCGCATGATACTGACTAATGGTTTGAGGTTGAAATGTATCATTTTTCTTGTTTGCTCATGCATGCATGTTTGAGAGCATATGTTGCTACACCACGCTGAATAAAAAGCAACAGCACGAGCCTTTTTTGTGAAATCTTGTGAAACGTTCTCCCCCTCCAGTTTTCCACCCATGTGAGCCACTTGGCAAAGCTTGGCAGCTGAATTTTCTGCTACTGCTCCCATGTCCTCCTCCTTATCCCAATTACCACTGGCATATCCTCCTCACTTTTGTGCCTCATACGAGAACTCTTGGCTGAGAGTCTTGGTGTGAGTAAACCAGACTCCAGACAGCAGAGCAATCAAGCGCTTCTGTGAAACTGACAGCCGAGCAGACGGGCAGCCAGGATTCATCAGATGAGCTGTGCACTCCGCCATCAAGCTAGTCCTACATCCCCCCCTCCTGTTAATCAACATATCCTCTCATTTGACTGAAAAAGAGGGGAGCTGCCACAGAAGAACTTTGTCCTGTAATTAGAGTATGCCAGCGCCTGTGAACGGCGCTCTCAATCATCCCCTGTGGTAATTAGCATCAGCAGCATCAGACTGATTGCAGACCAGCTCGGCAAAGATCACATTTAGTTCAAAGTCAACGGAGTCAGTCTCTTTAGTATTAGGGCCCATTGTGAACTGGCACGCGTATTTGGGATTGTCAGTTGCCTTTTGTATGTCAGGTTGACACCTGCAGCAGATCCCATATCTGTGCATAAACATCAGATCTTTGACTAATTAATAAGCGTTTCTTTCAGAATGTCTGTCTGATATTCCTGCTTATCACAATTTCAGCTGCATGCACTTTAACAAGTGAATAACAGCTAATCAAGAACAAAAATATATAATTTCTTCACGTAAGAGACTAACAATAGAAGTGAAACACAACTGCAAATCTAAAACATCAGCATAGAGTAAAAAGAGCACTAACAATCATATCAAGTGTCATATAAATATGTGAAACAATCACAGATAGTTGCTCACCCAGGGAAATCTCACGGGCGAAGGCCATGCACACTAGCATCAGTGGGAGGCCCACTGACACATACTTGATAACCTTGTCCAAAGGAAGCTCCAGTTCCAGGTGGCTGATCCTGTAAATTCCAGAGCTGTCCTGCAGCAAGGCATCAGAAAGCATGGCCTTAGCCGCTGCCTGGGCGATGGACATTTCCAAAACCTACAAAGTCTTAACAAAAAGGTTGTTTCTTCTTGAGACAGTGCTGAAAGATCATGATCTTTGTCATGTCATGAAATTTGATATAAAAAAGCAGAAAGAAAACCAGGAGTTTAAACACGACAAAAAGCGATAACACCTTACCTCTACCAGCTTTCTCTGTAGATATGTTTAGTTTGCAATGCCAAAGATTCCTTGTAAAAGCCTGCACAGTTTTGGATGGCTCCTTAAATATTTAGGGAGTGCCCTGGTAAATGAGAGGGTGGATTTGGGCTGGACCTGGCCAAGCCGGGTCTGGTTCTAATTACAGAGTGGACATCTGGGAGCATGTAGGCGCCCAGATGGCACTGACTGCAGCAGACCTCCACAGCAGTCCTTGAAGAAGTGGATGTGTATTTATGTGTGTGTTGTATGCTGGCTGTGGCCCACTTCAAGCAAGTGAACCATCATCGGTGGCTTTTTCAGACTCTGTCATTCTGTTTCTATTTTTTGTCCTGTAGCCTCAGCCTTAGAGCAACTGTTTAAATCTTCCACTGTACCAGCAGGCATGTTTGTAACAGCACCCATGTAACAGGACATCAAACTGTGAGCAAAAATGCTTATATGAAAGGAGAGGATTTAATTTTTTCTGTTGTTTTAACAAATACCAATAGTGAGCCACTGGGTGGCACAATGGTTTAAGCCCATATACAGAGGCAACAGTCTTACTGGAGCAGCTGCAGGTTCAACGCCCAGCTGTGACCCTTCACTGCATGTTTTCCTCTCACTGCCCTTATTTCTTGTTTATTTACTTTTAATAAAGGCCACTAGAACCAAATATATGTATACATATGTATATATAATATATCTGTACACTGTATATATACACAACTGATATTTATATAAACTTCTGCAAATAGTTTCTTGAAGTGAAATGAGGTAATATTAAATAAAACAAGCTAATATTTTCCATAAAATGGTCAAATGTCTGTATTCCTGTGTTTATGAGACTTGCAAATCATTGCATTCCGTTTTGTTTCTTTTTACACAGTGTTCCAACATTTATTTATTTATTCTTTTTAATTGGGGTTGCATCGTTTCAGGTGTCTTCATGGAAATAAAAGGCTAAAGACCAGGTGAAGTTAAGAGCCAGGTGAACATCCTTGGGTAGTCATCTCTCTTCACCTCACTCATGGGCTCTGACTGGACCACTCCAGAAGCTGGATTCTATTTTCTTTTTATTTTTTTGCCATTTCCAGGTGGATTTATCATCTTGTAGGACATTTTGGTAAACTTGAGAATTATTTTTTATTTATTTCAGACCGGGCCCTCAGGCAGTGAATCAAGCTAAAATCATGATGCTACCTCTGCCAGGTTTCATTGCTCAGATTGTTTGTATTTTATTGTCATAGATGGTGCTGAATATTTCTTCCTGATCAATTCAATTTTCAATTCAATTCAACAACGGGCCTAGTGTCCTTCTGGTCCAGACACGAGGTCCACTCAGACAGACAGAGAACATCCACAGAACATTTCCCAGTAGCTTATTTTGAGAACAGTGGCTTTCTTCTTGGCGATCTGCCAGCGAGTCCCTGGCTGTGCGACGACATCTGTGTAGATTCATGAGCCAGGATGCTTCCATTTCTTTTTCTTTTTCTCTTTAAACTCAGTGAGGACGCTGACTTGTGTCTTTGTAATCATCTCAGCTGGACATCTAGTTCTAGGAAGAGGAGTTTTAAGTTCTAAACTGTCACTATTTCTAGACATGCCTCAAGACTTTTAGATTATATTTTCCAACCTAATGCAGATAAACCACTCATGGTTATTTGTCTTTCATTTGCATAATTAGTGTATGGGCTACTTTGTCACCAGAAATGTTAAAGTTTAAATGAATATGTTCAGTGTAGACGTGAGAAATTATATATTTTTCTTGTGTTATCAGCCTGAGACAAATGAGTTTATTATCGTGACTTAGATGAAGCTCGGATCACATTTTATGACGAATAAAGAAAAAGATGTTCATGCCGCTGCACACCCTGCAGTTACAGGTGGATATCTGTTCTTATTCATGGAGAAACCATGCAGGTTGCAATTAAGCAATAAATGTGGCTTGAGAGAAAATGTTGGAAATAACTAAGACAAAGCAGAAGCCATATTTTGGAAACCTGTGATCCACAGCTCTACTGGGCTGGTTTATGCTTGTGGGCTCAATAGATGGGCATGCTTTTGGGTGGGCGTGGACTAGCAAGATAAATTACAGGCTGTAAGCAATAACCAGTGGGTGGAAAGCTGCATGTGTGTCGGGAAAATGAGGCACATCGAACGCAAAGCTACACCAGAAACTTTTTTCTGTGAAAACATTTCACAGCCCCGTGTGTGTGTTTTGTTCAGCCTGAATTAATGCAGATCTTTAATAAATCAAAAAAAATGAGCTTTAATTATTAAAATTGTTCTATTGAAACACAATAGATTCTGACAACAAAGTGTACAAATGAAATAGAAATATTCCCATCGTCTGTCACTGTCTGTGGAAGATCCATTAAAAAAGGGCAATCGTGAAAAGAATATTAATAAGCAACAAACTTCACAATGAACACTCATGACATTCCATATAACATGTCAACATTTTTCTCCTTCTAGACATTTTCACATTTAAAATGAATGAGTTTTGGACAAAACAGAGAGCTTAAATTGATTCACAGTTTCTCCAAAAGCCTTTACAGAAAATGGAAAGAGATATCACTGCTCCGTTTCTGCTCTCTCTTTCGAATATGTTTGCTGAAAACTGTTTATGGCAGGCTCCAGTCACCTGCCGTCTCTGGGAGATTTCTTCAGAGTCGACTTTATCTTGAGCTGCAGAATCATGAAAAAAAAAAAACACACAAAAAAACAGGCCATTTTCAAAAGTCAGTGGATGGAGTCAAGTATGTATGTCATGACTACCAATTACTGCAGCGTCCTCAGTCAGAAAACCGTAGAGTTGTTCCTTCAGCTAGTCTCTGTGGGCACACACACACTCACACACAAAACTGAATAAATATGCAAGTCTTCAACATCAGAATGCAAACATAAGAAAAATCCAATATACATACTACATGTAGCGTCAGTATACACGGGTGTACTACTTTTTTCCTTTTTTTTGTGATTTTTTTTTTTTGTTTGCTTTTGCTCACAGAAAAAGAAAAAAAATCTAAATAAAATACTTTCAAATGTCATGCTCAAGAAGATTTGCTGCAGCAGTGAATCAGTGTTTCACTTGTGAGAAAGAAACGCTGAATGAGAGCACTGTTCGACCTGAGAACCGATGAGTCATTGAAAAGGTTTGAACGACGTCCCAGCGCAGGCAGCTGAGCCATCCAGTCACTTCTGCGGATATTTGGAAGGCATTACACAGCCGCCCCTCTCCTTGCTCCTGCCCTTCACACTTATTTTAGGAAGAGAAACCGCTCCAAAGTTTGAATCGTCGAAGTAAAAGAAGAAGAAGAAGAAAAAAAAATGCTGGGTGCTTCCTTCATAAATGAAATCTACTGTTAAAAATAATCCGCAGCCCTTTTGTCATTTCAAATTTCAGGAGTCAAAATAATACATTCAGTTAAGTAACTGTTTCCACATGGCATCACAAAGTCTGACTGTACAAAGGCTGAGATTTTTAACACTTGTGAAACCATTCCTCATTGTCCCATGCAGCATTTCATTTTTCAAAATATTTTATTTTTTCGACAGCATCCAACAATTGTAAATGGTTAAAAAATATCCATTATTTAAAACTGAACGTAACATTTTTTTTTTTACTTTTAAGTTTCTGTGCAATTTCCATAAATAACCGGAGTGACAGAGTACAAAAATGTGCTACTATCCAAATATTTCATCAGCTCACTGCATGGGGATACGATGCTAAATTCAACATGAAACTGATACAGAGGCAATTATGTATGTGAACACCCTTGGACTGGTTTCCAACATTAATATACAATCAAATGTGATCTGATCTTCATCTAAGCCACAATAACAGACAAACACAATGTGCCTAAGCTGATGACACACAAACTATTATAATTTTTTATAGTTATTGAAGATATCTATTCAAAATTCACAGTTTGCTGTTTATAGGAGTCATCTGCTGATTGAACCATGCCTTGCTGAATGCATATCTTTGAAGACTTAAAATAAAGAGCAGTTATCTACATGAGGGTGGGAAGGGATACAAAGACATCCATCAGTCCACAGAAGACGGTTTAATACTGTGGTTCCTGCTACAAGTAAACGTTTAGCCAAGAGGACTCCAAAAACATGTGATCCAGAATCTTCAGTGAGGTAAAGAAAACCCCACAAGTAACAGCTAAACACTTCCCAAGACGTCACTGGAACTGGAAACATGTGAGGATGTCCCATGGAGGAAGCTGCTTCTCCCCAAAAACCATTTCTGTACACCAATCAGTTTGCCAGAGAGGATCTTGGTAATCCACAAAGCCATTAGTAAAATGTTTCGTGGAATGATGAAACAAAAGTTTAATTGCTCAGGAAGGATACTCAGGGTATGTACGGAATAAAATATATGGTATAATTTGTGCTTTCTTTACCGCCTTTCAACAAAAAATGGAGGGAAAAGAGTTCCAAAATATTCTCCAGGATGATGTCAGGGTTGGTGTCCACCAGCTGAAGCTTAGCAGAAGTTGAATGTTGAACAACGGCCCCAGATATGGAAGTAATTAGACCACAGAATGACTTGACTTACTGTCACTTACATGAAGATCAGATCACATTTTATGGCTAAATAATGTAGAAAGCCAGTTAATTTCAAATGCTGTCATATTCTTTTATTTGCTGTTGAATGTGTTCTCTACAATCATGAAGGTGATGATAAATGTTTCTGATGGACTCTGCAGAAACTTGAAGGAGACTGAATATGGCCTTCACTGCTCAGGGGTCCCTCAGCATTAGAGCCATGTTAGTTTAGTATGAAGGGGTCGGGGCTTCATTCAGCTGACAGCGAGGTCAAAGTGCATGCAGCCCCTCTCCTGCTGTACTACTCCAGTTCTTCTCTGGGCTCCAAGCTCAGATCTCTCCTTACCCCTCCCCTGCTGGGCAGCTGCCTTCCCCTCTCATGTTCCTGCTCTGCGTCTTCCTCTTCTTCGTCCTCCTCCATCCCTTCCTCTTCCTCCTCTTCCTCCTCCTCTTCATCCTCCTCCTCTGTGCCGTCCATGGAGTCATCAGCTCCCAGCATGGCTTGCTGCATGGCCAATGTGGCTGAGTCTGAGGACAGCGACTGCAGGCTGTCGATGCTCAAGTCTGTAGCACAAAACAGCAGCATAACGCTGAGCATTAACACAGACAGTAATCCAGCGATTGAGCCAACATTATTTAACTCAAACTCTAGCATCAGCTAGACTACAGAGAAAATGGATAATAAATTACTGCTCTGAGCACTAATGTAAAAAAAACTAGGCAGCTCCCATGAGGCCAGGGAAAGGCGACACTAAAGTGTTCCCATGAGACTTGAGACAAATTGTAAATACAGTCTCGGATTTAGCTTATGAATCATCTGGGCCACATCTTGTACTTGTTGCCATTATCTTTTGCTCTTGCATTAAAAACAAAGAAAACAGTGCCATCTAGTGCTTAAGAATCAAGCATGCATGAATAAAAACGTGGATTGTGTGTGGTTTGGGTGATGCTACTATTGGCCTACTTTCTGAGTTGTTTCCTGTCTGAGATCTGTGTGTCTGCAGAACTCCAGCCACAATGGAGTCGGGCCAGAAGCGTTGTGTTGGACGGTGCTGGGACTTCATTTTCTTTGCTTTAGGAGCCGGGTCTGGATTACTGGCGTCCAACATGGGCTGAAGGATACGCCGGCGAGCGTTAATGAACCTGTAAAAGAGAGTCAAAGACAAGTAATGAAGCTCAACAATAAACATTTTAGGAAAAGTGACTATTAATTTAGATTATGATTGCCTTGAGAGACCCTTGTAAATAGGATGTTTTTGGGAAAAAGAGCAGATTTGCAAAAGCTTCCATCTCAGAGAATCAACCTTGTGGAAGTCATTGACGTTGTTTGGATATTTATGTACTACTTACTGGCTTCTGATCACAAATGTTCAAACATTTTTTAATTTACCATCTGAAACATTTCAGAGTCACAACAACCCTCGATCTATTAGATTGTAAGGAGTGCAAGCTTTCATTAGGGAAAGAAATTATGTGAATCGAAGCAGTGTAGAATTTGCAGTTGCAGCAAAACGTCAATTAATGTCACTACAGAGGGCAATGGAGTTATGTCAACATAAATCGCTAATCCACAGTTTTACTTCAGTAATTTTGTGGACTGGGTCCCTACAGACAAACCAAAGTAATCTTAACTTTAGGGTGAATGTTGCCCCCCTCCCATAGGGGGATGCTGTGGATGCTGGGGTCTGTTTGTCTCACCATGTCACCAGCACCCATACCCTGGGTGGCAAAACGGCCTTTCTGTGTGGAGTTTGCATGTTCTTCCAGTGTTCCTGGGCAGCTAATGCTGCCCTCTCAAGAACATGCAGTAGTCCTGAGCCTTCACATTGCCTCCCCTGGCTGCCCGAGGGAGCGGGGAAGATCCGGCTGGAATAACGTGATCCTACCACAAAGTATGTCCAGCCGGGGAAACCCCTCCCCTCGGATGAAAAGAAGGGCCTGCTCACTCCTCTAGTTCAGAAGGAGACTTGAGCTCAGTGCAGGGCCCTCCCACGGTTGGCAGAGGGAGTGCAAAGCCCAGGACTACAATTAGGTAACGAGCACAGGGTGGGGAAAAAGGGGAAAACAAAAAAGTAATCTTAACTTTGTAAATGTACAAATATTTTGATAGGAGTTTTGATAGTTGACCACAGAACTGCTGTCAATAGATGCAAAAGAAGGAGAGTGCTTGTGTTGCCTTCAATATATTTACACAGGAAATTATATTCATTTAGACACGAAATTACATTTAGTAAATTAAAAACTAAACTATGATAGCAGAACACTGCTTCTAACATTTGTATATTTCAAATATTAAAGTACTGATTCAGTTCTAATACAATAAATTAGTATTTTGCTGCAAACACATATGCTATTCTTACCACTTCAAATCTCGTTTTTGTCCCCAAGAAAAGAGTACACTCTTTTAAAATAAGTTTAATTGGTTTAACTTCACCATGTTCTTTCAGCTCAACTCACTGCACAGCACAGGAAAATCTGATGAGATAATCTGCAGAACAATCAAGATTATCAGTGCTTCGCTTGGCTGTTGAAATGAGAAAACTGGTATCAAAATCGACTCTGAGTATCTGACGATCTAGTTCCTTTTTGTTGTGAACACAGAAACTATGTTTTAAAAGGGGATATTCATTTATTTAGAAGTGGGATTGCATTACCTTATGTAACAAGTGGTTGTTGCTTCTTGTTTTCAAAATTTACTCTCAAATATTTGCCACTGCTTTGAGGGAACTCTAAAGTATCGATTTCAACACTAGAAATTATAAATGTTTTTGAGTTTTGAGTTTATTTAAGAGAAAAAAATGTACATTTTTGTTTTCTGTGCTTTGAGCAGATCTGAGTTTCAGACTTGCTCATCTTCTGTCCAGATTCTCTGAACTGGGTGTGAGCCAGAAACAAATCCCCAAAACAAAAGGAATCGAAAGTATTTTTGTTTTAATAAAAGAAGAGTGAGGACTTTTGTTCTGTGTTAAAGAAAAAAAAACAATACAGGAAAGGGGAAAAAGAAACAAGGGTTATGTGTTTTGCTTCTCTGATGGCATACTGGGAAAAAGGAGCAATCCAGGAATGTAATTTCAGTGGGTCGCACCTGGGAAGCTGTAAGTTGTAACAATGGCCGCTTTGAGGTTGAAAACACCACCAGTGTTATATTAGAAACATGATTCCTTTGATTCCTTCTTTAAAGGTTGTGCACTCTGTAAAACCTTCCCACCATGGAGAGCCAAGACAGAGCAATGCTGATTTTGAAGTGTGTTTTGTGTGTGTGTGCATTTGTTTGTTTATTTAAGAGTAGGCATCTTATCCTCATCATGTTGGTGGTCTTAACTTGTGGTGTAAATTGGCCTTTTTCTTGATTTTATTTCCCACTTTTTTCATTTGGTTGTAAAAGGGAAAATTAAAAACAAATGTTTTTGTTTTTCTACGTCTCCGTTTTAGTTCTGAAGCAGAAAAACCAAAGAGCAACAATACACAGATTCCAAAAGTGTCACACAATTCAACGCTTACAAAAACATACGTCACATCTTTAATGTGCTGACACTTCCAGAGGTCAGGTTCTCCAGGCATGCATTAGTAATATGTAATGTTTAAACATAATATGAGATGTGCAGCTCAGAAAGCTTTGGCTAATCAGTGTGCTGTAGATAAAAAGAAAGGCGTTTCCTGAGTCTTAAGTGTAGTTGACGTGTACAACCACAAGATGGCGACGCAGCATCATCAGCAACACAATGACGAGTGTTCCAGACTCAAGTTCAGTTCAAGCTTATTTCAAGTCATTTGAGTATTTATTCCATATATTTAATATCAGAATTCAGTTTTCTTCATTAGTTTTTGACTACACTAGTTAAACAGAAGGTTGTACTAATTACACTGTTCAAGCAACTAGTAACACTTTTGTTCAGCTAGTTTTAGCAGAGGTTTTACTGGTGAAGCCATGCCTCGCCGTTGTTGCATCAAAGTCCAAACTAGTTAACTAGTACATTATACAAGTTAACTACTGAGCTTGAAAATGTCTGACATGTTAACTAGTAAAGTAAATTCAGCTTACTTGTTTACTAGTGACATTAACACGTGAAAGTAAAAATGCCCGCTAGTAAACTAGCAAAAAAAAATTCTACTAGTGAACTTGTACTGGCCAACTAATCACTAATTAAATAGTTAAAAATCTTTTTTGTCATGCTAGTTCCTCTAGATAAATAAAAGATTTACTTGTTGACTAGTAAGGTCCACAAAATTCACTAGTTATAATATTTGTTTTTTTGTTGTTTGTTTTTACATTACCAGTAAACTAGTGGTGTTCAGCAACAGCTACTTACAATCTTCCACCAAAACCCAGTTCTATCTGACCATTCTTTAATCTCATTCAACTTGTCACAATGATGTTGTATGCAATAAAAGAAAATACATTACAGTAGTGGCCTTTTTGACAGTGCTGACATTAAATTCAAGGAGAAAATTTCTGCTCTGCTTGGACACTTGCTGCCTATTCATG
>JBAMYA010045474.1:0-11691 GCA_037176975.1 Arrhamphus sclerolepis
ATATACATATATATATATATATATATATATAGTTTATAAAGATAAAACACAATAAAATAAATAAATACAGTGGACAAGAACACAACATTAAGATCAAAGTGCAGTTATGGACCGTATGCAGACTGAAACAGGTGAGTTTTGAGTCTGGATTTGAATTGAGGTAAAGAGTCAATATTGCGGATGTCTAGTGGTAGTGAGTTCCAGAGTTGGGGAGCAGAGCAACTGAAAGCTGTGTCCCCCATGGTGCTGAGGCAGGTGGAAGGCACAGAAAGGTGAAGGGAGGAGGAAAACCTGAGGGATCAAGAGGGGATGGCAACATGAATCAGATCAGACAAATAGTGGGGGGTGGGGGGGTAGATAGCTTTGAAGGTATGGAAGAAGATTTTGAGTGTGATCCTAAATTTCACTGGGAGCCAGTGGAGCTGGTGGAGAATGGGGGCGATATGATGAGAGGAGGGGGTCCTGGTGATAATGCGTGCTGCTGAATTCTGGATCAGTTGAAGTTTATGGAGGGATTTGTGAGGGACACCAAAGAGAAGTGAGTAGTCTAAATGGGAGATGACGAGGCTGTGAACCAGGACAGCAGTGGAGTGAGAGATGAGAAAGGGGTGGAGGAAATTAATGTTAGGTAGATGGAAATATGCAGACCGGGTAATGTTAATGATATGAGCAATGAAAGACAGTGAGCTGTGGAGGGTGACACCCAGACTTCTAACCTGAGGGGAGGGGGAAACTGTGGAACTGTCGATCATCACAGAAAAGCTGTCAATTTTGGAAAGGGTGGCTTTGGTGCTGATGAGAAGAAGTTCAGTTTTATTGCAGTTAAGTTTGAGGTGAACCAGGATTTTATTTAAATAAGACAGTGGGAGAGGGAGGAGGGTGGGATAGAGGAGTTTGGCTCACTGGAAATGTAGAGCTGGATGTCATCTGCGAAACAGCTGAACTGGATGTCACGTTTACGAAAATATTGCCAAGAGATAGGAGGTATTATGAAGAGGAGGGGCTCCAGTGTCCCTGGGGCACACCTGAAATGACTGGGGAGGGTTGTGAGGTGAAGGATTTGAGCTGAATGAACTGAGTGTGACCAGTGAGGTACGAGTGAAACCAGTGAAGAGGGGTATGACTGATGCCTAAAGAGGAGAGTCTATTGAAGAGAATGGGATGAGAGACGGTGTCGAAGGATGCACTCAGATCAAGAAGGATGAGGATGGAGATGAGACCAGAATCAGCAGTCACGAGGAGGTCATTGGTGATTTTAATGGGGGCTGTTTCAATTCTGTGGTGGGGACAGAAACCGGACTTGAATTGTTCATATGGGTTATTATAAGTTAGATGAGAATGGAGTTGAGAAGCAATAAGTTTTTCCAAAATTTTGGAAATGAAAGGGAGGTGAGAAATGGGGCATAAGTTATTGAAATCATTGGGGTCTGAACCAGTTTTTTTTTTTTTTTTAATGGGGCTAATGGCTGCAGATTTGAAAAGAGCAGGAACATTTCCAGAAGACAAAGAGGAGTGGATGATGGCAGATATGAGGGGAAGGAGAGAGGGGAGGCACTACACCAATACATTATCAAACAAAACATACTAAAGTCACTATCCTTTGTCTTTGTCTGTCTTAATATGTTCTACTGTTTTGGGGGTTTTTTTTGTTGTTGTTTTCTTTTAGTCCTCTGACAGAATCATGTTTCAAATAAAGTTTGTTAGATTACACTGTCAAGAGGGCCATAGGATGCATTCACCCACACTTTCACCTACGCAGTAGGAAATTGCTGCAAGATCAAATTTCATATAAAAGTTTAAAAACTTTTTGTCAATCTTGACACTAAACCACAACATATATGGAGACACACACACACACAAAAAAACAAAAAAACACAACTGGAACTTTTCACAGCTAATACCAAAGCCAATTATTGTAAGTTTGGCTTCACTTTAAGTGCAGGTAGCAGGTAGCACACAGTCAGGACTGTAACAAACCCAAAAGCTTTCAAGAGAGAGCTAACTTCAGAGTGAAGATAACAAAATGAGAAATTTGACTGCATAAAGAAACATAACACCACACACAAACTAAAAGTGGTCAGAACACAAAGGGACACTCCATGTTTACAAAGTCTTTTTTGTTTGTTTGTCATTGTTGTTTTCAAACCAGCATCAGTCCTAATTATACATATCAAAAACTGATTAAGTGGATCAAAAATAATGATTTGAATGGATTTCAATGAGCACATTTTTGTGAATAGGGTCTTTAATGTGAGTATTTTAGTCCATGTTGTTTACAATAGTCTAAAGATGAAATATACGTCTAAAAAAAATAAATAAATAACAACACCCAAAAATCCACAGCCTTGCACGTAACAAATATTATCAAATCTGATATAAATTAAAATCCAAAAAGACAAAAATGTGCATTAGTGCAACAAAGGGTTAATGGGACATGAATGATAAGTAAAATAATGAATTGATCTAAATAGTCAGCGCTGATAGTGTCCACCTTAGAAGCTGTTTTAATTATGATGTAACTGTCAAAATATTCCTGGTTTGGTATCAGCTTTTTCGAAACGCCTTCTTCTTGAGCCTGTGCGGCCACCGTAGCTATAATAACAACACTGCAGACTTCGTCTCTGAGGATCTCATAACTCTCACGTCGTCATGTTGCTGATTTGTTGACCGGCCTCAGCGTCAGTCTCATGTTTGTTCAGTTGGGTGGCAAGTTTCCCTCTTGAGCTGACAGTTAATGCTCTAAAATGGAGTATCTGCTCCAGGTGAAAATTGGCGCTTTGATTGGTTTATTACTCTTAACTCTCCTGTTTGGATTCATTCCTGCTCGAGTCAAATGGTTCAGAGACACCAACGGGACAGGTTTGTACAATTAACTGTTTATTAAGTTTCTACAGTATATTATGACGTACTCATTCATATAAATTGTGGTAACAGTATGTTAGCTGTCGGTGCTACTATTGTTTTCGTTATTATATTGAGAATAGGCGTCTTTTGTCAGCCCAGCAATGCGTGTAGCGTCTAACAAGTTATTTACTTTTGTTGTTATTAGATTGTCTGTTACTTCACTACACCAATGCCGAACTACAAAGGGAAGTCTGTGATTTATATCTACCTTCCCCATTTCTTTTATCTCGTATTTCTTTTTCTTTTTTTTTCAGACTAAGAAAACTTCGTTTAATTTCCAAATGTTTGACTTAAGTTTTGCACCATGGACAAGCTGATTGACAGTATTTAGATAACATTTTTATCCTGCTGTATGCATATGTGAATCACGCGTTTTTGTTAGTGGTGTCGTAAGGGCAATTAACTGCTTCTGATGTTATCAACTTTTACTGAGAAGTCAGTAACGATATGTCAGTGACAGAGATGATAACGTCAAGATAATAACAGTAAATGTCAGGGCGGGCTTAATCATCGAACAAAATATCCACCGGAAATGTTTTAATATTTACATCCTCATATCTTGTGAGGACGCGTTACTTTTGCTATCAGCTTGACAAACTAAATGTCATAGCATTTCTGTTAGTAGTGAGTCTTCCTCTCAGCTCTGGCAGGAGTCAGCTGATCAGGATGAAGCCTTCATGACTCGTGGTCACACTCAGTTTCATTTGAAAAACGGGATGGTGAACTTTGGCTGTCCTAAATGGAAGTGAAAGTATCCCTTCTCTCTGTCACACCTGTATAGGCTGATGCTCTGACTCATTTTGACCTCTGTGTTTTGATAGTAATGAGAAGTCACATGATGTTTCAGCACTTGATTCAGATCTCTAGATTGGAACAAGAGTCATTCCTTTAACAAATCCTTTATTATGTTCTAGTTGTCCTTTATTAACTAAAAATGTAAACCCATCAGTTCATGCTACAGTGATAATTTGGTTGCGGATTTGTTTTGTCTGAGAGATGGATAAAGGCTGACCAAAAACAATATCAATGTTTTATCCATTCATTTTTGAAGAAACCCACCGCACAGTACTGAGTTTGATCAGCTGTTTTGCCGGCGGAGTCTTCTTGGCGGCATGTCTTCTTGACATCATCCCAGATTACCTGTCAGACATCAAGACAGAGCTGGACGCTCGGCAGGTGGAGGTATGTTCAACCACAGACTGATTTGGACAAAACCTGAGGGGAAAAAGATAATTATTTATCATTTATCTTTAGATTTTCACCATTACTTTCAACTTTTTTATGGGAAAAAAAAGAATGAAAGGGGCACTCCTTTTTGAACTTTGAATCAGTTGGTGTTTTTACTAAGTAGTTATAGGCATTTTGTTTCATCACTTGATGTTTACTTCCAGATTAAAACAATTGTTTTAGATGTGCCATACATTTTGTTGCAAGTACAAAATCTTCATCTTCACCACACTGAACCTGTCATTGCTATATTGGTGTAAAATAGACCGACTTTCCCCTTCCGGAGTTCATCATGGCTGCTGGCTTTTTCACCGTCCTCATACTGGAGAAAATGGTCCTGAGCTACAGGGAAATGAGAGGCTCTCATGAGGAGACGTCACCGCTTATATCAGAAAGAATGAATGGACATGGACATGGACATGGACATGGAGCCGCCGCGAGCCCTGACCTGGAGAGCAGTGGTCACCACGTCCATGTTGACTTCCAGGCTCACTCCCCCTTTCGCTCCTTCATGCTCTTCCTCTCACTCTCGCTCCATTCAGTTTTTGAAGGTCTGGCTATCGGGCTACAAAGCACCGACTCAAAGGTGAGAAGGAAGTAGAGAGCACTTTATCTAATGTTAAATTTTCTTTGTGCATTTGTTGTTTCCCTATTTTCCTCCCCTCCTTACACTTCGAAAGAATCATGTTGCTTTTTAAGGGTGCATCATAAACTTCATTGAGTCATAGCCTTTGTTTTTAAGGGTTGATAAGATGGGATTGAGTTAATATTCAGTGCATGCTTATATTCTCATAGAAAGTTTCAGTTTTGAGCTTCAGAATGCCCCAAGAGGAAATGAATCATGCTGTCATGTGAGTCCAATCCTCTAATCATGAGACAGCCTAAAGACTCTCAGCATACTATCAGTGTTGCCTGAGGACGACAGCTGTGTGTGTATTACTCTATGTATCTGTAGGTGGTTACTTACTTTATGATTTAGGAAATTATGTCTACATCCTGTTTTTAATAGGACATGTTTCTTAAATGTTTTAGTTTTATTTTCATGGAAGATCTAATGGCATAAAATACCTGTTACATAGTTGAAAACAAAAGACAGAGAGAGAGATGTCAGAGAACAGCAGCAAGAATGCTGTACTGAGCATCCACAGCTCGGTACAATAATGTTTCAGTCACAGCTCTGTCATCTAAAGTCTTAACTAAGTCATCTAGATCCCATTTATTCAACTGGGCAAAAAGTGTAGAAATATCATTAAAAAAAGAAAGGCAGACGTGGCTGCATATTAAGAAATTAAAAAGAACTGAATGGCCTCAGAAACAGCTCGAAAAATACTGGTAACTTCAACATCGGCACAGTCATCATTAATGCCAAAAAAAACATGTTAACATGTTTTCAACCACCATGACATCTTTTTAGGGAGGATGTTTATTTCAGCAAAACAAAAAGAAAGGCCGGGGGGGGGGGGACCCTTCTAAAAGAGTCTTGTAGCTAAACTGACCTGGCTGCAGTGAAGAACTGTAACAGATGAGGCACATGTGATGCTCAGTATTTGACAGAAGAGATCCAAAATGTAGACCAACTGAAATCTTATATCAAGGCTATGGCAGTTTATCCTTCCTGTTTTTAAATGCTTCTTGTGTAAAAGAAGAAGGTATACAACACCCTGTTAAAAATATTTAGATTATTTTTATAACACAATAAAAGCATAACATTCTAAATTAGCATATCTGTCTCAAAAATGAAATTAAGTACGTATAAAAGTATTGCAATATAAATTTACCCAGGGTCAGAATTTTTCTGAAAATGGGTTTGCATGAAAGGGGACCCAGTTTCTAACTTACTAGCAGCTGAAAACTGATGCTGACCCCCCCTGGCTGAATATGTCACCTTAGAACAGTGATCAAAAAAATGTCCTCAGGATGTGCATCACTATGGTTCTAGCTTAAAAAAAAAAAAAGTAGCTTCTGGGCAGGAATGAAGTGAACATGCAACTTTTGAATATTAATATTAAGTTGCATTTTGTTTTTTGTTAAATGTGCATGTGGTGAGCTTGAGTGTTCATCCTCAAACAAATGTTCAAAAGGGTTTGGCTGGGTGGTCCAGCTGTATGACAGGAATTGATGTTCAGCGGAAGATTATTGCTTTAAACTGAGATTTCACGTTTGTGGCTGCCTGACATCTCACTATGAAATGTATAGAAAAAAATGCATATTGTCCGTATTGTCTCTGCCAGCATAAATATGTGTAATAACCACAAACCACCTTTTTGTTTTGCAGGTATTAGAGATCTGCATTGCTATTCTTGTCCACAAGAGCATCATAGTGTTCAGCCTGTCAGTAAAGCTGGTCCAGAGTGCAGTTCATCCAGTGTGGGTAGCTGTGTACATTGGAGTGTTTGCCGTGATGTCACCATTAGGCATTGGCATTGGCATCAGTGTGATGGAGGCCGATCTGGCAGCTGGACCTCTAATTCAGGCCATCCTGGAGGGTCTGGCAGCAGGGACATTTGTTTACATCACCTTCATGGAGATCCTCCCACATGAGCTCAACTCTGCTGGGAAGCAGCTCCTCAAGGTGCTCTTCATCCTCCTGGGCTTCACAATCATGGCAGCCCTAACATTTTTGGGGTGAGACTGTTGGGAGGAGCTCTGTGCACTTTTTTTTCCATCGACTGAAGTTTTCACAAGTTTAATGGCCACTTTGGTACTGAAGCCATCTTTGTTAGAAATGAAGATGTGGGTTTTTGATGCACTGTTACATCAAATTATGGATATCTTTAAGTGAAATGGAGCATGACAGCATCCTGTTTTTTTTTTGTTTTTTTTAAATGCTTTCAGTATTCTTTTAAAGAATGTCCTTGCAGAGAGGCCTTGATGGTTTTTGTACATTAACTTTTTAAACATGAATTTTATTTAAAGAAGAGGAACTGCTTACTTAAGTTTGCTGAAGAGAAATGCAGGTGTAAGCATCTTCATATGTAACTGACTTTATTTCGATACCTGTGTACCAAAACACTGTTTTTAACCTTTAACAGCATGATGGACACCACTGGAATCAAAGGGCACTGCTGTAAATATATGTCATAAATCAATCATGTCAGTCTAGCAGGTAATATGTAGTTTGGGAAGTCTGACAGCTCCTCGGTTCCAAAAAAGCATCTGTGCCTTTACCTTTTGTTTGTTTTGTTCTCAGCAGGTTTGTTGGTGTTGACGCCATTAACAGTCTCTCTGCTGGCTGAAGATCATTCAGTAAAAATTGACATTCCACTACTTTTAATAAGCTTTTAGATTTAGTTTTTTGAGTTTTAGTTTTATTTGTCACTACTGCAAGAAAAATGCAGCAATTTTTAAATTTGTCCAGTAAACAGGTTTTAATGGAAAATAAGTGACTCCCAATTTTGGTTTGGCTCTAAGTATCAGCACAATCAAAAGTGCTATATGAAGGAAAAGCTTATGAATTATTGTGGGGTTTTTTTCAATTCAAGACAGTACAGAATGTTAAAAACATTAATTTGCTTTATGTTAAGCCTCATATCTCCAAAGAGTAAGACTTTAATTTTCACACACTCTAAAGCTGCTCTGCTATAAAGTCAAACATATTTGTGTCAGCTTGCTTACAGTCAAATATATATGTAGTTTATAAATGCTGTTATCTCAGTTCCTGCTTTACTAACAGCATCAGTCAGCATTCTGATTGTTCCTCCCATTGACTTAAATAAACAGGAAATAGGAATGCATGTATTGGCTGACTAAAAAGAAAAGCTGCTGATGCCAGCTAGAATGTGTTGTTTGTCAGCTGCTTTTCTTTTTCAATATTACATTTCAATTTGGGGTTTACATAAAAAAAAGAAAAACGCTACTTTCCCTTCTGCTTCTTTCTGCCAGTTGTTACTTTTCCATCCGTTGCACATTGTAAAGTGTTAAAGGTTTGTGCCTTATGGTGATTCATCTCTTCAGAGAGAAGAAGTTGTTATTTAAACTTTGTACAAGTAAAGAGAAGAAAACACTAAAAATTGGTGATAAGTGAATTTCTTGCTATTTATGTGTATTGTCTAATTATGAGTGATGCTAGTCAGACCATATCCTAGACCTTAGTTTCCCTTCTTCGACTTGTAAACCAAAGACGTGTTAGATGAAATTTGAATGAGTTATATCTTTTTTTTTCCAAAGGTATCTGCTGTGTTTGGGATTTCTTTGGTTGATTAATGTGATAGATGACTGCAGCCACCAGATGGGAGTGTTGGTCCTCCGTGTGAGAGGTTGATGGGACTTAGTGTCCTCATCAGAGCGGTACCTCCATCTATCCATTAACTTCAGATTATCTGTTCGGTTCAGGTCTCACAGGCAGCAGTCTAAGCAAAGAGGCCCAGACCTCTCTTTCTACGGCCAGCTCTTCTATGAAAATGCTGAGATGTTCCCAAGCTAACTGAAAGATCTATGCAACTCTCTCCATGCGCTCGCTCGGCTCCAGGCCTCTGCCTGGTAAGATTAGAAAACTGGAGCACTTATAGGAATGCACCTCAGTTATGTTTAAGGATTTCAAAAGCCCCATTTCTGAGGCCAATTCTAATTTATTAATGCCTGCACCTTACCTAAAGTTATTTATTTGTTTTTTCTTTTTTTTTCACAGCTGATGTGACACATCTACGTACTAGAAAAAAAGCAAAGGTCGAAGTCACAAAATTGTCACAAAGTCATGACTCATTGGAGTTCTTATAATGAGCAGAGCTATGTCCATTTAATCAGCAAAACTTTTCAGATTCTACCTGTATGCAGTGATCTTGTGAACACATCATACATAGCAGACCAGTAATCCCCACTACCAGTCTCCCCCGTCTTCCCTTGTCTAAGCCCTCTAAATACAGTCCCATTCAGATTTTTTGCATTCCAACAGCAGTCACGCCAGTTCATGATATGGAGGATGTTTTGTAGCATTTGTACCTCTCTGGGGCTGTTTTGTGGCTTGCTGAAATGATATAACCTGCAGGAATTTCCTCACATCAAGGAGCAGAACTGTTTACCAGAGACAAACACTTCTCTACTGATGTGACCTGTGGAGGCCTTGTTAACCCATATCTGTTGCTGCAAGGGAACAGGAGGTCGTTCATAAATGTCTGCTAATGAGAGGTGCTCATAGAGGGACAGCAGTGCAGTAAGTGTGCCAGTTCTGGGAGAGAGAGGCCCAGGGGAGACCCAGCACAGCGCTGAGTTTTAGATAGAATTAACACTGTGAATTCATTATCCTCCTCTCAGCCGACAGCGACTGTGTAAAATAGAATAGAAGTCTCTTCTTCTATCTGAATAGGATAAGCATCTGCAGGGTTGCAATGGCAAACACTGACTCATATGACTTTGAAATTAAATGTTATTTCACATACTGGTCATAAAACCAATTTGAAGTTCAACTGAGAAAGATTATTCACAAGTATAAAGCATTGAAGACAGTTGTTAATCTTCCCATCTCAGCAAATTTACTCCAAGGTTAGACTGCTCAGAAATAAAAAAAATAACCAAAGGGCTACATCCCAGACTACAGGTCTGAACACGTTAAATGGCATCACAACTGACCAGTCAAGACAAATGGCCATCTTCCCTGAGTCAGGTTTTTTTATTTTCTGTTGTAACCTCATAATTGCTCAGGGTGGGACATTTCATAGATGTGAAGATTCAATCTGCAGGGTTCCTTACCTAGACTTTTTAATATCACAGTATTTTGGAAAATCAGTTGAATGAATAGAATTACTATAATCTGGAATACAAATTGGACTTAATTAGATTATATTTCACTTTTTCACTGTAATGCTTTCTGTGTAAAATGCTTTGAGATGACTATTGGGAACTGGTGTGATACATGTGAATGGAATCGAACCAAATCAAACTGAATTGAAGTATGGCTTGTTTGGAAGGTTGCCAGGAGAAAGTCTCTTCATTCTAAAAAGAATATGGAAGAACAATTGAGGCTCAGAAAGCTGCATCTGAACAAACAAATGAAGACTTCTGGAAAAAATGTGTCATAGATGGATGAGACCAAAGAGGAGCTGTGTGGTCTTAACCACCACCCTGCTCAAAAATACATCAATAAATTAATTAATTAATTTTGAGAGAAAAACAACAACAACAAAGAACTGGAACAATGTTGTAAAGAAGAGTGAGACAAAAATCCTCCACAATGATGTGGGAGACTGATATATTTTCTTTTTGACTTTTTTTTTTCTTTCTTTTTGACTAAATTTAGGTAAATACATAATATTATATATTATATACTGTTGTTCATTTGAGACTCACTATATGAGCTGATTTTTATTATACGTGTGGACAAAAAATATAGGATTAAAAGAGTGGGAACTAGCATTGCACATTTCTGCAACACAGAGTCAATTAATTGCATCAAACTTGTGACAAGAATATACACATCTGTTCCAAAGAATGTCAGTGTTCTTTTCGGCTGCATTTCTTAACTAGTCAAATGAACATCAACATCCTCCAGAATAACAGCACATCTTGCTGCCTTTACATAACTTGGAAATTTGTAAAAATAAAAATAAAAAAAGTGTAAAATATATGAGACTTAAAAAAGAAAGGATACAGAACAGTGTTGAATGAGAATTAAACTGTGACAAATCACGAGAACAATCGCTGAAATATAGACTGTCTGATAGTCACTGGTGGTCTGGTGGAGACTGCAAACAAGCCAGGTGTGAGTGTTTAAGGAAAGAGAAATAGGTGAGTAGGTGGTGGAAGTAAATGATAAGGGTGATAGAGTCTGAGGACATCTGGTGGGCTGATTTAGAACAACATGAAGGTTGAAAAAATGAGCAGGAATCACATAGATATTAAATAATCACAATTCGGCATTCAGTTAGTATCCATAAACTTGTGATTATTAAATATTTATCCCAAAGTGTCTATGAATGTCTGTCCTAAATATCAATAGCCTACTATCTGTGCAATAGCTCACTTAAAATACACAAATGTTAACACTATGGTAATGTGAATTAGGGTCATCTTCTGCAATGCAAGTCTACAAAACTGTAATCCATCATTCTGATGATGAAATTTTTCAGCCCAAACCCAAGTGGCAGAAAAACCAAGCAACATGAACACAAATAGCTACTCAGATTGGAATAAAAATGCATCATGTAAACACATCAATTGAAAGATTCTGACAGGATTCAGCTCAATCGGGAAGAAATTGTGATTCAATTGAGGCGGGTGGTTTATGCCAATCCTTTTTCCGAACAGTGTAAAACAAACTTCTTTGGATCATGACTTTCTGTGTGGGGCAAAACTAACCTGACTGCGCATGTGTGTGCTTGTGGGGTTGGTGGTGGAGGCCACCACCACGGATGCCCATGTCCGCGCCCTGTCGGATGTGACTGGCGCAGCTCTATGAAGGTAAATATGGGTCAAAATCCATGAGCTTGTAGAACTGAATGTGAGAAGTTGTATGACAAAAATCTGAAATCGTGCAATGAGAGAGGATGTATACGGAAGAGTATTAGGGCCACTGAAGAAAAGAAAAATAGAATTCTGAGAAAAAAGTCAGAATTCTGACTTTAATCT
>JBAMYA010045475.1:0-11689 GCA_037176975.1 Arrhamphus sclerolepis
AAAGCAGAGTAGAGTCGAGTAGGTACTAGTGGAAAACCCTTAAAGCAGAGTAGAGTCGAGTAGGTACTAGTGGAAAAGGGCCATTATACTTCTGGCGATATCGTCTGTGTCGTTCTGTAATTCCACCACCAACCACAAATTGGCAGTTGGTTCATTTTCTGCAGTGCATTTTCATTTAGTTTACTTCCCGCATGTAGCTGAGACGTAGAAAAGGAGCAAATAAAGTATATTTAACGTGAGTTGGAGCTGATTGATTTTCAGTGTATTCTGGTTTCAACTGTTAATACCACAAAAATAAGGAGCTAGAAAAGTAACCTTTTTTTTTTTTCTTCTATTGGATAAACAAAACGCTGGCTATGTCCAAAACCATCCCAATAGTCCCTATAATTACCAATAAAAGTAAGTATGTAAAGTATGTAGTCCACCGTTATGTTATATTAAAATAGTTTTATGTCTTTATTCAGTGTCATGAAACTTGTGGTTTCAACTGTTAAAACCACAAAAATACAGTTAGTTAGAAAAGTAGGCATTTCTTTATTTTAAAAAGGCCATTTTAGTCTAAACCCTCTAGTGTCTATAAAGGGACATAAAGACGTTGTTCAGTGATGAGAAGAGCTGTGAGGACAGAGGGCTGTTGGGGGGGACCAGGCTGTGGTTGGACTGAACTTACTCCGTCTGCTGGAGATCCTCTGGATCCTGAAGTCGTACTGGGGCAGCGGGGCGGCGGACTGCGGAGCGGCGCCTCCGAAGCGGACGTTGGCGGAGTTCAGAGCCTCCTTGAAGTAGATCACCGACGTCGGGGACAGAGTCTCGTCCGGACTGTCAACGTGTCCGTTCTCATCAGAGGAATTCTGCATCCCAGAACTTTCTGAGACCTCCGAGGACGACGGCAGAGGCAGGTCTCCCGGCTCCGCCATCCTCCCCAGCGGTCAGACCTGGTTCATGTGACCGCGGTGGGCTGTCCGTTAGCGGTCAGCTAGCTGGCTTCACTTGCTTGAAGCAGATCAGTGTTGTCAGCGCCTGTTGCCCAGAATCACCGCAGTGTTTACTTCTCTGTCCGTCCTGGTGACTACTGTCTCTCCACGACCCGGAAACAACTCTATGAGTATTTTTGGTCAAATGTGTCGCTAATTACGCGAGACTTTCTGCGCTGTGTCAGCGGTTCTTCACGAGACCAGAGATGGTGAACAGGGAGGAGATGTAACGATAGTCTCACTACCATTAACGCTCCCATGAGTCTTTGCGGTGAAAGGCAACGTTCTCCCAAACTTTTGTCCTTCTCTCTCTTCAAAGACTCTCTGGAGCAGGATCCGTTCAGTCACAATCGATTGATTTATTGATCCCCGACGGTACAGATGTGTTTACAATATAAGGATACTGTTATAAAATATAAATACAACAAAAGTATTTAATATGTTATAGTATATAAGAAATGTCCCAAAAATAGAAGACATTATCTATATAGGTATAAAAGAAAATCAGTGTTAGCATATACAGTCACCCACCACTTTATCAGATCCACCTTGCTAGAAAAAGGTTGGACTCCCTTTTTCCTCCAGAACTTAATTCTTCGTGACATACTTTCAACAAGGTGTTGGAAACAGTCCTCAGAGATTCTGGTCCATGTTGACACAGACCAGCCCATCTGGCACCAACAACCATGGGTTCAAAGTCACTTAAATCCCCTTTCTTCTCCATTCTGATGCTGGTTTGAACTTCAGACAGTTGTCTTCACCTTATCTACATGCCTGAATGACCAATTTCAAATACTAATTTGAGGCCATAATTTCAAATTAGATTTTTCAGACGCAAACTGTTACTTACTTACTACAGCTAATGTCATTTTATTTTCACACTTTTTCATGCACTAAGAGACATTAATATGTATTCAGTTTAGTTCAGTTTAATAATATTGCACCAATTTAAATTAAATAATCTCAGGACCTATGGTCACCAGCTGTGTGTGGTGACTGAAAGAACCAGATCGAAACGGTCGAAATGAGTTTCCTCCTCTGGGTGGCCGTTCTCTCCCTTAGAGATGTGGTGAGAAGCTCGGTCATCCAGGAGGAGCTCAGAGTAGAACCGCTGCTCCTCCACATGGAGAGGAGCTAGATGAGGTGGCTCAGGCATCTGGCCAGGATGCCTCCTGGACGCCTCCTCAGCGCCTCCCTGGTGAGGTGTTCTGGGCACGTCCAACAGGGAAGAGACCCCGGGGAAGACCAGGACATGCTGGAGGGACTATGTCTCTCGGCTGTTCTGGGAACACCTTGGGATCCCCCCGGTGGAGCTTAAAGAAGTGGCCAAGGAGAGGGAGGTCTGGGCCTCCCTGCTTAGGCTGCTGCCCCCATGACCCGACCCCGGATAAGCAGGAGATGATGAGATGAGATGAATCTCAGGGCACTTTACTTTAAATAACTCAAAAGTTTGCAAAAGTTCATTCCTAACAGTCTTCCAGTTCAGTCTAATTCATTGAAATAAAGCATAATCTAATTAGTTCCAATTCATTCATCCATTTCACTCCAGTTGAGTTCAGAATTCAAATTTCAAGTAAAGCCACTTTCCTAAAAATAGCTGAGCTTTTGCATCAAACCTTCACTTTGGTGAGCAAGCATGATGGAGTGGCGAGGGGAAAACCCTTTAACAGGGATTAAAAGGAAAAAAAACTCAAAAGTTTAAAATTCAAAAGCTTCAAATGTTTGTTTTCTTCCTTCCGTATTCAGTTCTTCATCAGTGTTTGTAGGAAGCTGTTAAACATGTAATACCCCACACAGACAGTAGGGGGAGACACAGGACAGATGACCTGAAGAATGGCTTCATGTTAAATTACTTCAAATGAGCTTCCAGTAAGGACATCCATCCATCCGTCCGTCCGTCCGTCCGTCCGTCCGTCCATCCATCCCAGCTCACTTCAGGTGAAAGGCAGGGCTCCACCCTGGACAGGTCGCCAGTCCAGTTAGGACAAGTAGACCAGATGTTTAGTCAGATTCCACTGATTCAGCGCTCATGTTCATTAAGATGATGACATTAAATGACATATGTGAGCCTGTCGAGTATTTGTGGTGCTTAAAAACAACGGTGTGGACTCATTTAACCAGTTCTGACGTATAGAAATTGGAGCTGCTCAGAACAACTGGAAACCAGAACATAAGTGAAGATTTTCTCCTGGTTTCTATTAAAGTCATTTGTTAAATTTGAATTGTGGTCATTAAAGTCCACCTTTGAATGATGTGAAGTATCTTCAGCCCACGTTAGGTAGGATGTAACCTGCTTTTTTCTGTTTAATATTCACTGTCTGGATATCAGAGCCAACATGTGCAGCCTGAACCCCCCCCAAAAGTGAAATATATTAAACATGTTGTTTTATCTGAGAAGCTACAAATACTGTCCAGTAACTGAAACCAACACGCGTTACAGAAAAATGTACATTTATGGACTTCAAAAGACTCAGAGAAGTTACTGATCTTGAAATAGACTCATTTAAAAAAGATAATATTATGAGAAACACAATTTACATTAAAGCTGCCTTTACAAACGGTACAAAATTGTAATTCTGCTGTGATGTACGTTGTTGTCTTTTGTTTTGTTTGTGTTTTTTAAATCATTTGTTGTGCTTCCCCTCACCTCCCAAACCTTCCATCTTCTGACCATCCTGGTGTTCCTGGTGTGGTGGACGTGCAGTCTGATCCTCCAACCACAGATTTATAGATTTATACCAGATATATGGATGTTTCTGTCCTTCATCCTCTCTGTCCTGTCTCCCTCCTCATGTCTTCCTTTACCAGCTGTCTATCAGCAGGAGGGTCCGTCCTAGAACTGATCCAGGTCCTGGTCCAAGTTTCTGTCCACTGTTAGGCTTTCCCATATGCTCAGGGTCATGATCTGGGTTTCTGAGGAGCACCTAGAGACGGCTTTGTTGTAAATAGATGCTTTATAAATAAAACTTAATTGAATCAAATTCGTAATATCCAATGAGGTGTCAATAGTGAAGATTTCCAATTATCCATTTTTTTATGGAAATAAATTAATTACAAAAAGAGACAACTGATCAATCAACATTGAACAGCAGAAACAGAAATAAAGATGAGAAAAACATTCTTAGAAAGTCCCAAATACGTACAATACAAAGAAATTAAAGATCCTTCTTCTGGACCACATGTGTCAACCTTGAGGCTAATCTGGTCCTCCACTTCATCTTCTCAGGTCCATGAGAACGTTTAAAGACCATCCTGAAGTTCTTAGTAGAACATCTGAGGAAACGTTGATCCAGTTCTGACATCAGAAAGTGGAAGAACTGAGGTGGAGAGCAGCTGCTTTAAGCTTTTTCAAAATCTGTTTTATAAAAAGATCTTTGTCAAAATTTGTGATTATTTGAAAGTGAAATTTGATTTTAGTAGAAAATCTTCAATTTTTTGATAAAAGTTGTGAATTTTGTGAAACTGGAGAATTTAAGACAAAAATTTCCAGGAACTAGCAGAAAAATGTCAACATAGCTGGTTGAAGAATAATTGTCTCTTTAAGAGTAACTATGGTGATGATGTGGCCGTTTAAGAGTAACGTTGGTGATGATGTGGCCCTTTAAGAGTAACCATGGTGATAATGTGGCCCTTTAATGATAACCATGGTGATAATGTGGCCCTTTAATGGTAACCATGGTGATGATGTGGCCCTTTAATGATAACCATGGTGATAATGTGGCCCTTTAATGATAACCAAGGTGATAATGTGGCCCTTTAATGATAACCATGGTGATAATGTGGCCTTTTAATGATAACCATGGTGATAATGTGGCCCTTTAATGGTAACCTAATGGTAACCATGGTGATGATGTGGCCTTGGATGACACAGAATTTGACACCCTGATCTAGAACCCAGAAGAGATAGAAAAACTATTTGACCTGCATGAAGGCATGCCAGGAGAAAACAACCACTGGGCAGCAGAAACATGAAGGTCGTGACCTTTCCACGTTCATGCTGGTGGAGCTGTTGTTGGTTCGCAATGAAATCATGAAAACGAGTGACCAGCGTCTGGACCTCCAGCTGAACAGCAGATCCATCAAAGAATGGAAAATTTAAACAACCAGTTTAGTGACTGAAGGACTTTTCAGGACTTTTCATTTCAAATGTTTTTATCTGCAGTAACTGATTCAAAGAGCTCTGAAAGCTTGAAGCTGTCATCAGAACGCGTGACATCACAGCTGGAGGCTCAGATGTCCACACAGAGCTTTTCCACATCCAGAAAGTCGTGTTTTAGCCAGGGGAATTTATGTTACAGTTAATCCATCAAATAACGGCGCCCATAGACTGGAGTCTTCTGTCGTCCCATCGTCCAGCCTCATTCGTCTCTCTCTGGACGTTTACGTGTTCGCCGCTCGTCGTGGTGTTTGTTTACCAGTGCAGCTCTCCTGGAATCCGTCTCCATTTCCTTCGCTTCCCTCGGGCCTCTTGTTTGGGTTCATTTCAGGGCTCACTGGTGCTCCTTTCTGGCTGTTAGAAACATGCAGGTTTGTCTCAGTGTTGGTGGCTTTATCATTTCAGATCTGTTATGGAGCGTCCCAACGTTAGAAATGCTCATATTCACATTTTAAACCTCTTCAAGACATCACAGGCGCCAAAGACGAGGCTTCAGTGTGGCTGCGCGTTAGATTCAGTTCTGACTTCATTAGTGACGACAACAAGTCACGATTCAGCAACAAAGAGGTGATTCCACAACAGAACGTTACATTTTTTGTAAAATTACCTTTTTTAATTTGATTTTAGGACAAATGCTGACAAAAATTTAAATTTGTAATTTTATGATAAAAAGTCTTGATTGTTTTTGGGGAAAAACTCAATCCTGCAAAATTAGAAATTCTCCATCGAATTTTGTTTGTTTAAAGAAAAACTTCAGCATCTTTTTGTAAATTTCTGATTTCAGACAAACTAAAATTGTGATGTTAGAAAAGTCTCAATTCTATAAAGGTTACAACAAAAACCATCCGTCCATCTGTCCATCCGTCCATCCCTCTGTCCATCCATCCATCCCTCCATCCATCCATCCACCCATCCCTCCATCCATCCATCCCTCCATCCATCCCTCCATCCATCCCTCCATCCATCCATCCCTCCATCCATCCCTCCATCCATCCATCCATACCTCCATCCATCCATCCACCCATCCCTCCATCCATCCATCCCTCCATCCATCCCTCCATCCATCCATCCATCCATCCATCCATCCATCCATCCCTCCATCCATCCATCCATCCCTCCATCCATCCCTCCATCCATCCCTCCATCCATCTGTCCATCCGTCCATCCGTTCATTTGTCCATCCATCCATCCATCCCTCCATCCCTCCATCCCTCTATCCCTCCATCCATCCCTCCATCCCTCTATCCCTCCATCCATCCCTCCATCCATCCATCCCTCCCTCCATCCATCCCTCCATCCATCTGTCCATCCGTCCATCCGTTCATTTGTCCATCCATCCATCCCTCCATCCCTCCATCCATCCCTCCATCCATCTGTCCATCCGTCCATCCGTTCATTTGTCCATCCATCCATCCATCCATCCATCCCTCCATCCCTCCATCCATCCATCCATCCATCCCTCCATCCCTCCATCCATCCATCCATCCATCCATCCATCCATCCCTCCATCCATCCCTCCATCCATCCGTCCATCCGTTCATTTGTCCATCCATCCATCCCTCCTTCTTGGACAGATTTTTTTTAAAGGAAGAGGAGAGAAATACACGGGTTAAATGTTTTGTCACTAAATGTTTACATTCCAGAGGACATTTTCCGCTGTCTCGTTGTGTCCCTGAGCTCAGACGACAGGTGGATGTAGCTTTTCTGGAATTCCTGGAAGAATTTCACTTCAAAGGCAGCTGCTGGCAAACTGCAACAGTCAGGTGATGAAGGGATGCAGAGAGCTCCTCAGGGGCTCTGAAGGAGGAGCTGAGGGGCTTCATGTCTCTGAGAAGTAATTTGAAATAAATCCAGGACTGTGAGGCGGTCGGCGCTCTGATGCTTTTCCACGTACCAGGCTGGTGTTGTGCATGAGGGAAAATAAGAAAATGTTGCCATGTTTGGGGTTTTAAACGTGTAAAACAGCAGCAGCTGTTTAACATTATACACTCCTAAATGAGGAGGGGGTGGGGGTGGGGGCGCGTGGAGCATATTTAGTGTTTTGTCTGAAAACACATCGTTGTTTTGAAAACAAATTTTAGGCTCTGCAAAATGGAACGACGGCCTCAGCAAAAACAAGTTCAGGAAAAACATCTGAAACAGTCACTGCAACATATGACGTTTGTCCGCAGCTGCATAGAAAAGATGAAAATAAATTTACTGCACCCTGACGCTAACCCTAACGAGAGGAAATGAACACTTCTCTTGTAGACTTTGTTCAAATAAAGTTATAGTTTATGGGTTCTAAAATTGTTTTACTGTAATCTTCTGTTGTTCTTACATTTGAAGATAAGCATTAGTGAATCAACTGTCCAATTACCAACCAACTAACCTTGTGACCAATCAGCCAACCTGCTGACCAATTAACTAACCTGCTGACCAACCAACCTGCTGACCAACCAACCTGCTGACCAACCAACCAACCAATCAACCAACCAATCAACCAACAGCCAACCTGCTGACCAACCAACCTGCTGACCAACCAACCTGCTGACCAACCAACCTGCTGACCAATTAACTAACCTGCTGACCAAACAACCTGTTGACCAACCAACCAATCAACCAACAGCCAACCTGCTGAACAACCAACCTGCTGAACAACCAACCTGCTGGCCAACCAACCTGCTGACCAACCAACCAATCAACCAACAGCCAACCTGCTGAACAACCAACCTGCTGACCAACCAACCAACCAATCAACCAACCAATCAACCAACAGCCAACCTGCTGAACAACCAACCAATCAACCAACAGCCAACCTGCTGAACAACCAACCAATCAACCAACAGCCAACCTGCTGAACAAACAACCTGCTGACCAACCAACCAATCAACCAACAGCCAACCTGCTGAACAACCAACCTGCTGACCAACCAACCTGCTGAACAACCAACCAACTTGCTGACCAGTAAACCAACCTGCTGAGAAACCTGCTAACGTTGGGGACCCAGGCTGTGGCATAAGTGTGATTTGTCTTCTTATAACTCGAACTATAGCTAAAATAATTTTAGAAGCTTTTTTTGGCGGATGTTTCAAGTTCAGATGTGTTGTTTTTAAAAGAGAGACGCATCATCAAATCTCCAAAAACCTCCAGAACCAAAGTTTCTCCTCAACCAGCTGAGAAAGTCTGTGCTTCAAGCTTGTTCTTGCTGCTGAAGGTGGATCCACAAACTCCTGACTCATGGGGGTACATAGTATTGCCCACATGAGTCTTTTCTTTTTGTTTTCAGTCTTGTTTCATAAATAATAGCGTGGTTAAAAAGAAGACTCTTGCCTGAGGTGGTATTTACCTGACACTGATATTGGTGGTGTTTTTATAAACACATCCAAAGACTGGTTTTCAGCTTGTTAAAGTTGATTATTTTCCATCTAGAACCTTCCTCCATCGTGAGCGACTGTGTTTTGTCCCTTTGCAGCGTCTCGGCTTCTTCCAGCTTCTTGTTTTGATTTTCACGCCTCATTTATCATGTCGGTCTCATCAGCCCAGATCCAGCAGATCCAGCAGATCCAGCAGATCCAGCAGACGTAGACAGATGTTTCCACCACACAAGAACCAATGAACCCGCTGAACCCGACACCGGCCACCAGTCGCTGTCACATGTTCTGCATCAGTTTGTGTCCTCTTTTGTTCATTGTAAAAGTCCTTCATCATTTTATTTATTTATCTATTTTACAAATTTGTCATTTTATCTGACATCTGTGATCATTTTGTGGTCCAGTTCTTCATCTAAGCAGTCATTTCCCGTCTCATGTTGAGAATTATCAGCGATCATGTTCATTTTAGCTTTTGATTTTCATGGATCTGTTGTTCAGTTTGGTTATTCTGCCTCTGAAGTGGTTGTTTTGAAGCCTCTTCTTATTTCTTTTATGTTTCTGTGCCATCTTGGAGTTTTTTTTTCACTTCTTTTGTTGTAATATTTTATGTATTTAATTGTCAATATGTGTCATATTTGGTTTTAGCCTCTAACCTCATCAATTTGATCAATAACTTGATGGACGTGACATCAGGAGTTCCCCAGGGATCCAACCAATAATCAGCAAATGTTCTGCAGCTCATGTGGTGAGATATTTATGACAGAAAATTACAATATTACGTTCAAAAGTTGTAATTTTGTGCAGGTTGTGATTTAAAAAAATAATAATTTGGTGATTTTTAAACAAACACATGCAGTTCTATAAAAATTGCAAATTTGCAAGAAAAAGTTGCAATTTTATGATTATTGTATGATTTCACAATAAATATATTTTTTTGGAACAAAAGTGTGTGTGTGTATTTACTAACTAATATTTGTGATTTTAGGACATAAAGTTGCTAGGCTATATGAAATCCAGATATTTGCACCATAAAGTCATAATTTCAAACAACAAAAGACAAAAGTTGGAATGTTAAGTTTACAATTTGTGATTTTATTTATTTATTTAACTTAGATTTCCTAAAAGCATCGGCTTTGGTTCGTTTTCTAAAAATGCATGTGTTTTATTCTCGTCGTCTGCGCTCCGACAGAGGGCGCTGTGTGACTGAGATAACTGAGCAGGGACCCTTCCAGGAGTTCGTCAGGCGGCAGCGCCGCTCGGTGTTTGCAGCCACAAACCTGGAGGCAGCAGCTTTCCAGATGAACATCTCCGACAGTTACAGACCGATGACTGCTTTCTGACAGTGTTTATCCACCTCTGAGTGCGCTGCCGCAGCTGGACCGGTACCGGGCTGGAGCTGGGGGAGGGGGGCAGGGGGCAGTGAGGTCTGGATCTCTGACACCCTCCCCCTCCCCAGGAGGAGGAGTGGCGTTGACGGAAGGATGGCCCAGCACGACGCGCGCACTACTCGCCGCGCATTGGCACATGGAAACTTCCCAGAGCTCTCCAAGTAGACTCTTCAGTCTGATGCCACAACAACAACAACAACAGCAACGACCAGAAGAACAGAGGTAGGTCCTCCAGTCCTGATCCAGCTGCTGCAGCGCTCACAGACCTGTAACTGATCCAGGTGTGGCTCTTCCTTCAGGTCTCCAAACATCAGCGGCTGCTGTGATCTGGACCTGAGAAGATGAGTGGAAATAAGAAGTAAGTGACCAGCTGATGACAGCTGGAATGTTTCTGGTGTCACATCTGATCTCAGAGACTGAAAGCTCTGGTCTTCAGGTCTGGAACTGCTTTGGAAGAATTTTAGTCTTATTTCTGTAAACTTTAGTGATGCCAAAGCAAAAAGGAACAATCAGATTCTTTATTAGTTTTATTTGTATGTGTGTGTGTGTGTGTGTGTGTGTGTGTGTGTGTGTGTGTGTCTTGGACTTGCAGTTGAAAACCAAACAGATATGCAGAACTCCGGTACATTCTGCTTCCTTTTCCCGTGTCCAAAGCACAAATTATTAACAGAGTAATGAAATTTCAGAGGCCATAAACACCTTCCTGTTATCGTTATGACTCTGGAACCACAAGGATCATATACCAGCGTGGTCCCAGGCAGCAGACTCATTTGGGCCACATCTGGGCCGCTCCTGGCTCAGTTATGGCTCTGGCCCAGATGTGTCCCCCAGCTGTGAGAGCTGGGCCAGAAACTGGGCTCTGGTTTTGTGCTGCGTGAGCTGGTTTTGACACCACTCCGGCAGGTTCAGTGTGACTCAGACTCTTTAAGAAAACAAAGAGTTGGGCCACGTCTGGTGTGGATGTGGCTGAGCTCCGGCAGCTACAAATACATCTGTCAAAGCCAAACGTGGGCCCTATAAAGCGTAGATCTGAGGCCAATCATGTGCATGAGACCTGAGTTTCGACCTCTTGCTCTCTGATCATCTCCGCCTGGTTAATTCCCAGCGCGACTATCAGCTTATCAAGAACTTTTGTGTGGAGGAAGCCTTTGAGTCTGCAGAGAAACGTGATATCTGGTGACATTTCGCCTCCTCTGCTTGAGGGGGTTCGGCTCCACAAACGTGGCCGTAGAGCAGGAATCTGGACCAGTGTCCCGTATACAGATGTTGCGGCGCCTGGAGGCCCCCTGGAGGCCCCCTGGGCTGTTTGATGTCTGGTAGTTTGGTCATTTGAACCTCAGAGATGACTCTGTCCTTTACAAACGCACAGGAAACGTGGGCTGCGTTTCCTCCTCCAGCGGAGAAGCTGATTCGTTGTCAGACGTGACTGACAGACAGCAGCAAAGCAACAGGCTCCAGGCTCAGAGTCAGCTCGTCTCACCATCGCTAGCTAGCTTTGCAAGTAAAGGAGGGTACAGCTAACTAAGTCAAGATCACATTCAGTCCAGCACTGAAAAACTGCTGAAGAGTTTTTGTGCTTTAAACCATTCACACCTACGTTTCACGTCAAAATGTTGCAAAAAAGTTGATATTTTACAACAGCAACAAACCACTGAAGAAGATTTTACAACTTGATGATTTATTTGAAATCAATTATTATTATTAATAATAAAAATGTGTGACTTAGGACAAAAGTTGAAATAAAAAAGGACATCTTAAATGTGTTGGAATTTTATGTCAAAGTGTTGTAAAAAGTATATTATATATGAAAAGTATATA
>JBAMYA010045476.1:0-11689 GCA_037176975.1 Arrhamphus sclerolepis
CCCGACAACATAGCTCCTAGGATCATTCGGATACTCAAACCCCTCCACCACGATAAGGTGGCGGTTCAAGGAGGAGGGAGGGAGAGCTTTAGTGATGATTTTTAAATCTGTGTTGATTATGGAAAGTGGGCGATAACTAGAGGGAAGAGATGGATCCTTATTGGGCTTAAGAATAACTGTCATAACTGACATATTCATATGTGATGGAATAGTAGCGGTGGCAATGAATTTCACTTACAACTTTGTAAAAATGTGGTGATAATATATGCCAAAAAATGCTTATAAAATTCTGGTGAGAATCCATCAGGTCCAGGTGCTTTATTATTAGGCATTTTCTCCAGAGCTTTATGGAGTTCATCAAGAATGAGAGGATTGTCTGACATATTTGCTTGTTCGTTTGATAATTTTGGAAGTTCTAAATCTTTGAAAAATGAATCTATTTCTGTCTGATTTGGATTTTTATCTGAGCTATATAGCTGAATGTAAAAGGTTTTAAAAACATCAATAATTTCCTTTGGGTTCTGCATTGTTTCTTCTTTGTCGTTTATCGTTGATGTGACGGTTGATTTCTCTTTCTTACTTTGCAGCTGGTTTTCTAAAAATTGGCCACTTTTATTGCTGTACTCAAAATGTTCATATTTGAGTTGTTGAGTCTGAAACTGTGTTTTCATATTTATTAAATTTCCAAGTTTTATTTTTACATTGTGGAGTTCAGTCTGAGTTTCTTCACATGAATTTGTATTATGATTTTCCATTAATTGTTTAATCTTTTGTTCCAGATTGATTTCTATTTTTTGTTATTGTTGTTTTCGATACGTTGAATATGATATTATTTTACCTCCAATGTACGCTTTCCCAGTTTCCCACAGCAATGAAGGTGAGGTGTTTGGAAGATCCTTCATCTCCAGATATTTTTATTTATTAATATTGAAACTCCTTTCTGTCTGCTACTGTATGTTGTTGAGCAGATATATTTGAATTGTTTAATATTTAAGAGCTCTCTTTCTGTAATATGAGTTTCTTGTAAATAGCAGACATCTGCTTTAAATTTTATTAAGTGATTAATTATTTTAATTCTTTTTTCCTGGGATCTGAAGCCACACACATTCCATGACACCATTGACACACCAAGTGACTCCATAGATATTTTTATAGTATTTATTACATGTGAGGTGAACAGAACACTTAGTGAGAGGTGATTGAGTTATTTATTTATTTATGAAGGAAACTAAATTCAGTGTTGTTGCTGTCTATTGATACCTAATCATCGTTATTATTTCGCAGTTTTGTTTGATACTTTTATTATGAAGTCAGAACAGCCATGGTGTGATATTGGGCTGTCCTTCAATGAATAGTTTATCATCTATTATATATGCGCGTTTATTGTTTTGTCCCCTGTTGCTTCATCACAGCTTTGCGTCTTTCATTTATTTCACAAGGGAACTGATCATTAATTCCAAATTGAGTATTTTTGAGCTCCTTATGGTATCCAGAGAGATTTTAAGATGCGTTTAATTTTTTAACAAGTTCTTCTGGATTTTCAGAGGGATTTTCTGGGATACCTGAGAAGATGATATTATTGCGCATACTCCGTGTTCGTAAGTCTTATATTTTTTCTTTCATGATTTTGTTTACCTTTACACTACCGAGTCCATTTGTTCACCCATAGTTTTAACGGTGGTTTGGAGAGATTTGTTCGTCTGCTCCAGTTTTTTCAGTATGACTTTGAGCGAATTCTAAACTTGAACGGAGGTCTTTAATTTCATTGTGCAAAGTGACCAGCAGGTCCAGTTTTTATTTATAGACTCCAACACACTAACCTCTATATCTGTCGTCACAAGGTCGCTTGTGTCCGTGGACAAGTTGTTCGGGTTTGGATCTTGTTGGTCGCAGATGGGATCCATGTTAAAGCTGTTATAATAACTGTCAATATAGCCCTCTATAGTTACTGGCCACTTTCATATTCAAACTTCCCTCTCTTTCTGCCTTCTCGCAAGATTCACTGTGGCTCCATCATGCCCCTGAGCCCAGTCCTTAATATCATTATTTACAATAAAGGAAATATGCAGATGATAAATTAGGTGATATGAATAGAGATGACTGCGATGGACTGGAGACCTGTCCAGGGTGGACCCCTGCCTTTCGCCCGAAGTGAGCTGGGTTATGCTCCAGCAGACCCCCGTGACCCTGCACAGGACATAGCAGGTATAGATAATGGATGGATGGAATAGAGATGACGTGAACATTAAATAGTGCATAAATAATAGTAGCTACCTAATCTTCCTAAACTACTGCATATTGGTACATAGTACTGTGCAAACAGGCTGTTTAAGTGTGCGTATGCAGAACAGTCCAGTTGTGCAATGGTGTGGTCCAGTCTTTAGTTAGTGAGGGAGTGAGGAGTTGAGGGGTGTGAGTGAATTACTGTGTAGGGGTTAAATAATGAAACAGCTCTGTAAAAAAAGCTGTTCTTCAGTCTACTGGTCCTTGTTCGGAGGGCTCTGAAGTGCCTGCCTGAGTTCAGGAGAGAAAACAATACATGTGCAGGGTGAGAGGAGTCCTATAGGATGCTGTGAGCTCGATGTAGACAATGCTTCCTCTGGACAACCTCAATGGCAGGGAGTGAAGTTCCTGTGATACTTTGGGCAGTTTTTACTACCCGCTGTAGTCTTTTGTGCTCTGCAACAGAGCAGCTGCCATGCAGTTGGTTAGGATGCTTTCAATCGTGCAGTGGTAAAAATTCACCTGGATGGCTGAAGACAAATGGCTCTCAGTGTCCTCAGGAAGAAGAGATGCAGGTGAGCTTTCTTTAGCAGGTTGGTCGTTGTAAGGTTTTTTTTTTTTTTTTTTTTTTCTAGCCTTGGCAGAGAATTGTTAACATAATTTCTATGTTTGAAGAACAAATCCACTTTGGAGTCATTGTAGATGCAATGCCATAAGTGGAAATATTTTAAAGTAAGTATGTTTAAGTTTATATACTGTCATGTTGAAATGCTATGTTAAATAATAATAATATATTTTATTTATAGGCACCTTTCTTGTCACTCAAAGTCACCATACAAATGAAAAACAGAGAATCTAACTGAGTTGCAGTTAATGCTAGTTGCTAGGTAACTGGCCTCAACAGTAAAATATATGTCCATGCATGTAAGGCAATGTAAAGTTTATTAAGACAAACTGAATATTTTGTATTGTTTTTTGCTTCTTAGTTTTTACCACATTGTGATGAAGAAGATGTCAACTTACTCCAGCTCTTTTCATTGGCTGTGGTTTAGCTTGGTGTTAAATTAGTGTTTCCACACACAAGATTACTATATTGATTACCTCACCAACACGCCACATTATGTGAGGCTGTGTAACTGTGTGTCTGAGGCGGTGGTCTGCAGCACTGGGGCCCCCAAAGGGATCGTTCACTCTCTGTTCCTCATTGCACTGTACACTTTGGACGTCAAATTCAAGAGCAGCAGCTGTCACCAGCTGAGTTGGAGCACAGGTCAGTCATCAGGGACTTTGTGGATTGGTGTGAACTCAACCACCTGTTCTTAAACACTAGTAATACGATTTAGATGTGATTAATCATGGAGGAAGACCGGTATGTATGTGGGCTTGAACATTAAGATGGTGGACAGCTTTAAGTGTTGACCTCAGCAACAAACTGCACTGGCCCTACAACAGTGACACGCTTTACAAGATGGGCTAAAGTCACCTCCACCTTCTGAGGACACTGAGGTCCTTTGGAGTGTGCACGAACAAGTCAGGTGCCTTTCCACTACCAGGAGTTCAGGGTATTTTTTTGGCCATCGAATCATGCAACTCCATTATCAGAAACAACCCAGCAAAAGGGCTTTCAGGTTGTAGGATAGCTGCTCTGATTGGGTATGCTGTGGGCAGGAAATGATGTAATTAGCCTAATGACACCTACAAGTCATTTCTTTCTCATTCAGTCTCACAATTATGCATTATCCAAAGGCAAACAGAAATGCTACACTCACCTCCAGCTCCTTCAAAATTTTGTTTTTATGCTTTTATTTCTCTGTTTTTCCAGTGCAGTGATCCTGACAATTTATGGTGTAAACTGATTGATAATCAGTAATTAAGCTCGTTGGGGCACCCCCCTTTTTAAAAGGGAAATAAATCTGTAATATTATTAATCAATCTCTCATCTGAATGTAATTCTAAGCCCTTTTGGAGAGGTTTGAAATCTATGGAAGACAAACAATGACCACGTAGATAATGAACATTTATTAAAAGAAAAAATGATGTGCTCAGTGGTAAACAAGCAGTGAGATAGTGTTATTATGTAGTAGAGTAAAATGCAAGTTAAAACTCACTTCTTAGCAATTACTGAGATAATTAATTCATAGGTGAAAATAACAGTAATAAATAAAAGAGAGAAAGAAGAGCAAAAGAGGGGAGGGGATTTGGAGCACCAATAATAATAATGAAAAGTTAAAAAGAAAAAAGAAAGAAAGAGGAGAAACTTGAGATCACACATCAAGGTTTGCTGATCGTATCAAAGTTGAACGCATTTATAAGAACTGTAAACTTTAAGTAGAATAAAGAGGGAGGTTTTGTTCCACTTTAATCTGCTTCTTAATGGCACCACCCGTCAGAAATTACGGCTGTCTTACCTCTAAGAGGTTGTGATGAAAGACTGCTCATGGCAATTGCAGGCCAGTACCGAGGTGGACTCCCCCCATTCTGGTGTGGCCTTGCACGGGTCCTTGGATCTTCTGGTGGCCTTTGGTACAGCGGACGGCATCTGCAGGGCATTGGTTAACTCTGCTTGTAGAACATTGGGTGTTAGCTGGCATTCAAGCAGGATTGCTGTGGCAGGAATTCTGAGCTTCTTCAAGGTTGCACAAACAAAAATTCAGTCTTCACCTTAATGTAAGGTTAGACCTCACTCTGTAGCTGCTGAGGAAAAAGGATCATCTTGTCAGCTATAAGTAGCTTTTGCAGGGCAAAAATATTATAAAATGAACCAAAAAGGACCAATAATTGTGGTCAAAAAGTTAACTAGGCAAACTAATAACAATTAAAAAATTTAAAAAAATTATTATAAAAAGGCAAAAAAAGGAAGAAAAAAAAATTGAAGACAAGAATAAAAAAAAGTTTTTCTTTCTTAAATACTCATAAATAAAATATGCTAAAATTGAGTAAATGAGGTAAGACAGCAAACACAACAAGAACAAAACAATATATATGCGCCACTTATATTTGAGCCAGTTAGTTTGCTTACCGCATGTAGTGCAGAAGAAATGGCTGCATAGCTGGTATGTTTTGGTATGTTTGATCAAGAGATTATTCCATTACGCTGCATTATTGACGTCTGCAGTCCGGTGCTCACATGTTCGCTCTGTTTACGTAGCTCTGTTAGCTTGATATTTTGGAAAATAGGCTGTTGCGAGAGTAATGGTTACATTCGGTTAAAAAGGTTAAAACAATGCTTGTGTAGTTGTGTTGAATTGTATGGACTTGTGGGAGTTATATGGTACGTTTAACTTATTCGTCTTTTGCAGACAGCAAGATGTAGGATGTAAGCTATGAGGCTAGTTAACATCAGCATAGCTTCCCGTCACTCATTAACGTACCTGAAACTCCCCAAATGCAGGGTGGTGGATTTCATAATGTTCACAATGGTATTTTCTTGCTGGTTTAACCATGGATAAGGTAATGGCTGTTGTATCAAGGAGCATCACTGAAAATAAATTAACATATGTTCATTTATTTTTTTAGGATTTATGGAAAAACATCAACCAATATTGCATAATTATTATAATAGTTATATATATAAATAAAGAATAGTTACACTATGACGTGTAACACAAAAAACTGTATTTTTACGGCTATTTTGAATTTTACTCCAATACAAATATAAATACAAATACTTTCCCCCTTCAACAAATACCGGCTGCTTTGCACACCCCTAACGTATGTGTATGTATACATATATGTATATATATATATATATATACATATATATATATATGTGTGTGTGTGAGTATATAATATGTATGTATATATAAATATGTGTATATATATCTATATCTATATATCTACATATATATTTCCAACACAAATACCACTGAACTTTGTAATTTATTAACTCTTTATTTAATTGTTTAATATTTGAATTTCCCTTCGGGATCAATAAAGATCCATCCATCCATCCATCCATCCATCCATCCATCCATCCATCCATCCATTTTAATTGTCATTTAACAGAAATAAGTACAATTTCTTGATATAAATTATTTGTAATGTATAAGTGTATTTGAGTTGGTCAGTGAAGATGAAGAAAATAATTTGTACGTCTTCAGGAAAGGTTCACACAAATTAACAAATTATCAGTTAAAGTTTTTGTAGCCTTTCAAAAAGATTTCACAGGTTTTCTAGAATTCTTTTTTTTAAATTCTGTTATGAGCTTTAGCCTCCTGTATAATACATTCCATCTGTATTTATCAGCATGGTCTTTAACTTACATCTAGAATGTCTTTCTCAAATGAGTGTTATTGCATCTGTCCTCAGATCTTGGATTTATCTCAACTACTTTTTTTTATTATATGGAACATGTCATTGCATAAATGCAATTAAAGATACAGAGAAAAAAGAAAATCAAGGATATGGGTATGGAAATAAAGATATAAATGACGAAAAACAAACATCATCAACAAAAAAAGACAAGGAAAAACTTGCACTAAATGTGAAAAGGCAAATTAAAAAGGACTAAAACTATCTGTGGAATAAAAATGCATTCTGCTAAGCTCAGAAAATGCATTCTACAGCAATGTTATGGAAAAGTGGTCCTGGTGCTAAAAATGAAACTAGTTATTATTAACCTACTCTTAAAAATGCAAATGCAGTTCTACCTCTGCACAAACCTGTTTTATAAGTTTTAAAGTTGTTTTTCCCAGTCTGACCAGCATTTATCAGATTTAATGGAAAGCCATTACCATTCAGATTTTCTCAGGTATGATTTTCTTTTTTATTAAGTGTCAATTGTCTAGTTTGAGTCAACGCTGCCTTTTTAATGGAACAACATTATCAAAAGTCGAATGAGGAGATGTGGTCCATGCCCCTGTTCTGGTATGTGTGTGACTGTGTTGGACGTGCCTCTCTGTCTCCCTGGCGACAAGGATCTTCACCTGCACCTCATCTACAATCAGTGGCTGCGTATATAAACCTGCTGGGCCTTCAAGTCATTGCTGGATTGTTTTGACCAAGTGGTAACGGCATTCGGCTGAATTAGTTTGTCAGTTGACTCAGTCTGATCTGACCCTTGTTCTGTTTGTTCCATTCAAGATTTCAGACCTACCTGCCTTCCTGAATACCTGCCCGCCTGCCCGCCTGCCTGCCTGCCTGCCCGCCTGCCTGCCCACCCACCTGCCTGCCCACCCACCTGCCTGCCCGCCTTTCACACCTCCAGTAATCACAACAAACCATTTAACTCAGCTAAGCATCCATGCTTGGATTCTTGCACATCGTTATGCATACGACAAGGAGAAGCTGCAGGACATTCAGACAGATGTCCAGTTATGTAGGAGAAAATTTGGAGAGTTGACTTATTCATATTGGGTTACACAGGAAGTCAAAGTATGAAGCTAAATCTGGGTTATTAGTTTGTTTAAAAAACAAACAGAAAACTGAAAGCTAAAGCTTTCATATAGAACTTTATGAAATATATATTAAAAAAATTTAAACTTAAAAAAAGCTGAAGGAGAATATTCCTTAAATATAACTACAAATTTGATTCAATTCTCATTCTTTTGACTAAATGATTTACTTCTTTTCAATTACAAATTTTACATTTTCATATTCAGATCAGACCTTTTCAGTTTCATACCTTTTCTTTTCACATTTTGATTGTCTTTTTTCAGATTTGGACCTTTGGCCCTCATCTGGCATGTGAGGTGGAACGTCATGACTGACAGCCTGGCAGAGAACCTTTCTCAATCACTTTGTCTTTATAGAATAAATAAAAAAACGTGAGGTAGATGGATGAACACTTACTTTACACTGCTTTCACTTGATTGACAGCGGCTCCAACATGCAGTATCTGTTCAAAAAGTGGCTGACATTTTAAACTTGCGTCCCAGAAGGTTGTTCTTTTGAACATGAAGCCAGTTTTCCACAGACTGTATCCATTTTTTGCGGTTCCTGTGCTGTGTTCAGTAGCTGTATGTGGAGGCAAGAAGTTACAAAGTGTAGTTTTAGAACAGCAATATCTGGCAGAAGTGTTGCTTTATAATATGACTGGTACCAAATGCAGTCTGAACAGTTTGCTAAATGTAACTTTTTCACTTGAGTCAGTTTTTCACTGTCAATTTTTAATCAAAATCACAATACAATAGAATAATGATTTGGTAATACTTTACAAGAAGATACACAAAATGTTGCTCAATTACCACTTAATTATTGAGAAAGAAATGAGAAACTTGGTCAGGGCGCATGCTCATGCAGCGACCAGCAGCAAGTCACAAGCTAATTCTGTTCTGTCTGTCACTGATCACCCTCTCCACTCTGAGTTTCACCTTTTACCCTCGGGATCGCGTTTCAGATTTCCACTTATACTGAAAAAAAGGAGCAAAAAATAAAATAAAATAAAATAGAAATTGGACAAACACTGCCAGGTACATTGTGGGTGAGGGACACACAATCTTACACTTTAACATCTAACAGCTTTTTGATTGTTTTCAAAGAAATACTTGGATTTAAAGGAAGGCTTTAATCATTTTCTCCTCTTCCTCCACCAGCCTGAGAGCTATTTGATAGTTGACATGAGTAGGAGGTGAAGATTCATTCAGTGACATATTCATCATGATGTTACCAGTTTTCTGTCAGACTTATTAAATCAATTTTATGATGATTATTTAGTGATTTGAAGGAAAGTGGTTCAGTTTTAGAAGTGGTTGCAAGTGATTATGGGACTACATACACAGATGAGATTTGAAGAATAAGTACCATGTTCTTTAACTGGATGTAGAAGAATGCAAACCTTACATAAGCAGATAACTTAAAAACATCAGCATATTGCTGTTTTATGAGAGCACCAAACAGCAAAGCTTGCTGACTCAAAGTCATTGTGGTGTTCACCCTACATGAATGTTCGTAACATAGATGACATGGAGTCACACACGATTTGATGACATCATCCATCAGTTATCTTGTCTCTAAACCACACTTTATCCACAAAACATGTCGTTTCTCTTAGGGCCAGATTTACTAAAAGTTTGAGTGTATTAAAATGAGTGCAAATTCACTGCACATGCAAAAAAGCAAAACAAAACAACAACAAAAAAACATTCAAACTGATTTACTAACAGTTGGCGCAATGGTTTGCTTGCAAAATAACGCATCTAATCCAGTTGTTACGTCCGCTGCAGTGAATATGCAATTTGGGGTGTTCAAGCAATTCTGAATGCAATTTTGCTCATAGAAATTGCGTCTAAATTTAACACATTTCAAAAGGACGTGCAAACAGGTTGTATGCGTAATTGTACACGCATGAGTGACACAGAAGGAGACATCAAACGAAGCAAGGAGATGCAGAGAATGCATTATTTACTCTCATGTGAATATTTTTGGACTGAATGAGGAAACAGACATTACAACATATCACTGATCCACCATTGCCATTTTGGATGTGTTGGAGGAACTTGGAATGGAATTGGAGCCCCCATAAGAAGGAGTCACACAATACCTGCAACCACTTTCTAGTTTACACTTTTTTACATCTGCGTCCAGAATACGGTAGCTGTTACAGATGGGATCTCCCAATCCCATCTTTTAGAGGTGCTGTCAGAAGTCCCTAATGTCATGTGGCGCCGGACGGCCAGGGTGATTAGGTTGGCAGTCGTTGAATGAGACCAAACAAGGCTTTTCTTTTTTCTTCTTTTTGCAGTTGCTGCATTTCTCAGAGTGATAGGAGCTTGAATGTGCAGCACGTTTGTGATGCCAAAGGCATCATTACAACATTGTGGCAAAAATTATTCTTTTATTTTGAAAAACAGTTTTCTGTTTTCCAGGTTGCGAGATTGAAGATGGCTGGCTCGTAGGTGGGTCAATTTGTGAAATCCTTTGTGAAATAATCTATTACATTAGAAACAAGAGCATGTGTTATATTCATTCTTTTTTTTTTTTGAGAAAAATAAAAACATATGAAAACCACATATGCCGGAGAAATAAGATACAACGAGGCCCGCACAAGGAATATCGAGGAGCATGCTGGAATCCTGAAGAACAGGTTCTGTTGTTTGAATCATACTGGAGGAGCACTGCTGTACAGGCCAGAAAAAACACACAAAATCCCCCATTTAAATAGTGCGTCTCCAACATGTTAAAAATCTGCCACTATTTGCACAATCACTTTTAGTAAATGACGCGCAGACCGTGGTTCCACCTCTCGCGCAAAATTCTGGATTGCGCATGCAAATAAATATACGCAAACTGGGATGTTGATAAATCTGGCCCTTAGTCATTGTTCTTTCTTCACTAAATGTTGTACATTGTGTTATCACCCCATGTTTTGTACTCCCCGTGACTGCAGCTTGGATGTGGAGTCCAACCATTAAACATGCTAGATAGCTTAGCTGCCGTCGGAGATGGATCGTTAAAGCATCTGTGAGCTTCTTTGATGTATTTTTGAGTTGTTGACACATAACCATAAAGTGCCAATCATTTGCTGATTTTCTTCATTTCAAGCATTTTTGCTGTCAAGCTTGGAAACTTGCAAGTCAGGCTACAATCATTTGGTGAGAAGGCAGTTGATGGATTGTGCTTTGATTTCAAAACTAATAGGAATGACTGCAGAACAGGAGTTTTTCCCCATTAAAGACTGTGTTTTATGGCAGGAGCACCGCTAAGTGCTGACAGAACTGGACAACATTGACCCTGTTCAAATGATGTATTGACATTTGTTCTGAGAAATCATATAAGTGGTCAGACCTGGCTTTAAATGTGTGCAGAACTGACCTTCCTGCTCTATACGCAAATAAATGCACACACAGTGCTTGCTACCAAACACCAAATTAATTATTTTAATCACCAGATGAAGCATATGGAAATAAAAAGGAGTACCTTGCAAAAAGAAGAACGAGTAGTGAGAAATAAAAAAGCCTAAGGGTTGACGCAAACTGTCAATCTTTTTTTTTTAATTCAACAAAGTATGTCAAGTACAAATGGGGGAGCATTCAAAACAAGAAAAAGAACAAGTATAAAACTTAAGAATAAATTACAAAATTGAATGGCAAAGAACTTTATTGTGGTTATTTGAGTCATCGAGTTCACTCAAGGTTCCTACTTAGATCGACTAATTTAATGGACCAAGTTATTCCAATAATTGCTCCTGTAATTGCTCCTATTAATTCTATAATTACTATTATAAATCACATTAGTTAATGTAAATGAGACCTAGGCTTAATTTTGTACAGTTCTGTTCAGTTAGCCTAAACAGCAGGTTTCTGGGGTGGGAGGAAAGCAGAGTAGCTTTTGTTCACAGTATGATGAGAATGATGACACACGTGTCCCAGACCTCCTTCAAATGCCACCTGAGAGATTGGATCTAAATTTGTCCTGGAATGAGTTCAGATCATGCATTAGTGTTGGCCAGAGTTTCCTAGGATACATTTTAACTGAGGGTCCGAGCTGTGGGATTGCATCATATACACCATGGGTTGAAAATGCCCCA
>JBAMYA010045477.1:0-11688 GCA_037176975.1 Arrhamphus sclerolepis
ATCCTCGAAGTATTCCTTCCACCGCCCGACAATATCCCCAGTCGAAGTCAACAGCTCCCCACCTCCACTGTAAACAGCGTTGGCAGAGCACTGCTTCCCCCTCCTGAGGCGCCAGATGGTTTGCCAGAATTTCTCCAAGGCCGACCGGTAGTCCTCCTCCATGGCCTCCACAAACTTTTCCCAGACCCGAGTTTTAGCTTCTGCGACTGTTCGAGCTGCCGTCCCCTTGGCCTGTCGGTACTTGTCAGCTGCCTCAGGAGTCCCCCAAACCAACCAGGCTCGATAGGACTCCTTCTTCAGCTTGACAACATCCCTTACTTCTGGTGTCCACCACCAGGTTCAGGGATTGCCACCACGACAGGCACCAGAGACCTTACGGCCACAGCTTCGAACAGGCAATAGAAGTGGAGAACATGGTCCACTCAGACTCAATATCTTCAGCTTCCCACTGGATCTGATCAAAGCTCTCCGGGAGGTGGAAGTTGAAGATCTCTCTGACAGGGGATTCAGCCAGGCGTTCCCAGCAGACCCTCACGATACGCTTGGGTCTGCCAAGTCTGTCCAACAACAAAGCACCACTCAGGTTCAGATCGGGGAGGCCGTTCCTCCCAATCACACCCCTCCAGGTCCCCCAACAGAACTACGGAGTCCCTGGTCGGCGCACCTTCTTGTCCTCCTTCAAGGGACTCTAAGAAGGCCGGGTACTCAGCACTGCTGTTCGGCCCGTAGGCCGAGACAACAGTGAGAGACCTACCCCCCAGCCTGGCCACCAGGCACTCGCCTGCAAGCCCCAACCCCAGGCCTGGTTCCAGGGTGGGGCCTCGGTAACGCCAATCCGGGTGATGTACATGACTTTGCTGTTTCTTTTCTCATAAGAGGTTTGTGAACCACTCTTCTGATCCGTCACCTTGGACCTGTTTGCCTTGGGAAACCCTACCAGGAGCATTAAGCCCCAGACTGGCCTAAAACAGGAAACATTTTGTCTGATTTAATTTTAGACAGTGAGAGAGAGAAAAAAAAGTTTGCATGAGAATATGCAGACAGATGTGTCGGAAATGTGAGAACAAAACAGTTCGTAGTCACATATAGAGCCGACCCCTAGTGGTCATTCAGGTCTTCTATGGTGACTTTGAAGTTACAACTGCAGCAATTCACTTCCCAGAGTTCAGGTATGAATAAAATATCTTTCAACCGAAAGTCGCTGCTGCTCTCGTGATTGTTTTTTTGTTTTTTTCTTGGCTCCATTTTTGTGAAATCAATGAAGTTAATGACTTAAAGATTCAAAGAAAAACAATTCATGGGAAAGAACGGATGACTGAGCGAGCTCTGAAAATGTAAATGAAGCTGATCTGGTGTTGGCACAGGTGCGAGGGCTGGGAAGGAAAACGTTGTGGACGGGCGGCATCTGCACGGCCATCCTGCTTCCATTCATGCAGTTATGAGAGTAGATGTGAGCACAAACCACATACGACTGCTGCCGACCAGGAAATATCACCCGGTGTCGGGACTCATTCCGCTGCTGTTCCCACTGATTGCTTCCTACATTTCATTATGCTAAATGCGGCTTTTCACACCGGCAGCGGGAAGGGTTTTATTGGGGGACAGGCTCCCGCCAGCAGAAAGCGTCCCAGCCAACTGCTTATTGTAAACTGGTTTTTAAAGGCTTGTGACAGGGAAAACTGCAGCAGCAGACAGACGCATTATCCTCAATATTCCTGCTGCGACTCAGGCTGTTCAAACTGGAGACAAAACCTTTGGATCTGAGCAGACTTGTGGTCGTCTCAAACCTCTCAACCCCTTTAAGCTGGAAATGTTTCTCTATGAAATGAGACAGCACAAAGAGAGAGGTTCTGAATGAGAATCTTTTCCTGCAGTCATTAATGACACCATTAAGTACAATATTGTAGGTTGCTGCTTAAATTGAACTGGTCACACAAATTTAAAGTTGACAGTTAATATCTCCACCAAAGAGCATTTATCTGAAAAGATCCAGAGCGCATCTCAGGGGTCTCAAACTGAAGGCCTACGGGCCACATCCGGCGTGCCACTTCATTTTATCTGGCCCACAAAAGTATGTGAAGACAATCATACTCAGTTCTGACATTGGAAAGTGGAATAACTGTAGTGGAGAGCAGCTGGTTTATGTCAGAAAGACAGGATTTAGGAAATGGTTTTACAACAAAAAGTTGCTAATTTTTGTAAAGACAAAAAAAAAAGTCATTGTAGAACAACAAAAAAATTGAAATTATACAAAAAAAATGCAATTTTACAAATTGTAATTTTATGACAAAATGTTGAAAAGGTTTGTATATTCCATCCATCCATTTTCTCCTGCTTATTGGGTTTCAGGTCACAGGGGCAGCAGCTTGAGCAGGGAAACTCAGATGCCCCTATTCCCAGCCATCTTCTCCAGCTCTTCTGGGGGAATACCAAGGCATTCCCAGGCCAGCCGAGAGACGTAATCTCTCCAGCATGTCCTGGGTCTGCCCATGGGTCTGGAACCCATCTTCTTAACTACCTCTGCTACATCAGCCCCAGTAATGGATGTCCCCACTGCAGAGTCCCCAGACTCAGCTTCCTCCATGAAAGACGTGTTGGTGAGATTGAGAAGATCCTTGAGAGCATCCCCAGTTGAGGTTAGCAGCACACTATTGTCACTGTACACTGTGTTGGTGGAGCACTGCTTTCCCCTCCTGAGGCGCCTGACAGTTTTCCAGAACCTTCTTGGAGCCAATCAAAAGTCGCTCTCCATGGCCTCTCTGAACTCCTCCCACACCTGAGTTTTTGCCCCAGAGATCATTGAGGCCGCAGTCCGCTTGGCCTGTTTGTACCTGTCTGATGCCTCTGGAATCCAACAGGCTAACCAAGCCCTGTAGGACTCCTTCTTCAGCCTGACGGCCTCCCTCACCTGAGGTGTCTCCACTGGGTTTGGGAGTTGCTGCAACAACAGGCACCAACAACTTTGCGTCCACAGGTTCAGCTGTTTTAGCAATAGAGGTCCAGAACATGGCCCGTTCCAATTCAATGTTCCTCACTGCCTTCGAGATGTGGTTAAAGCTCTGCCGGAGGTGGGAGTTAAAAATCAGTCTGACAGGTTCCTCTGCCAAACCTTCCCAGCAGACCTTCACTACATGTTTGAGTCTACCTGGTCTGACAGGCATTTCCCCCCACCACCTGATCCAAACTCACCACCAGGTAGTGATCAGCTGACAGCTCAGCTCCTCTCTTCACCTGAGTGTCCTGAACATATGGCCACAGGTCAAATTATATGACTATAAAGTCGATCTTTGAGCTGCGGCCAAGAATGTCCTGGTGCCAAGTGCACTTATGGACACTCTTATGTTCAAACAAGGTGTTCGTTATGGATGAACCAGTACAGAAGTCCAATGACAAAACACAGTACAGGTTCAGAACAAAAGAGGATGTTCCGCCCAATCACACCCTTCCAGGTCACACTGTCACTACCCATATGGGTGTTGAAGTCCCCCAGCAGAACAAGGGAGTCTCCCTTAGGGGCACTTTCCAGCACACCCGTCAGGGACCCTAAGAAGGCTGGGTACTCTGAACTGCTGTTCAGTGCATAGGCAGAGACATCAGTCAGAGCCCATTCCCAAATCCAGAGGTGCAGGAATTCTACCCTCTCATCCACTGGGGAAAACTCCAACACGCAGGCCCTGAGCCAGGGGGCTATAAGTAAGCCCACTCCCGCTTGATGCTGTTCACCATGGGAAACCCCAGAGTGGAACAATGTCCAACCCTTCTCGAGGAGATTGGTTCCAGAACCCAAACACTGATGTGCATTCAGGTGAGCCTGACAATATATTGTTGATACCTCTCAACCTCACAGACAAGTTCAGGCTTCTTCCTCACCAGAGAGGTGACATTCCATGTCCTAAGAGCCAGAGTCAACAACGGAGGGTTGGCGCGCTGAGACCACTGCCCATCCAACATTGAACCTGACTTCTCCTGTGGGTGGTGGGCCTACAGGAGGCCCATGTCTTCAGTTCAGGCTTTGCTTGTCCAGACCCCATGGGGAAAGGCCCTGCCACCAGGGGCTGAAATTGCTCTTGGTCTGGCCAGTCCCCCAGAACCAGTTTGCCTTGGGAGCCGATACCAGGAGCATTAAGCCCCTGACAACATGGCTCCTGGGATCATTCAGACAAGCAAATTCCTCCACCATCATAAGGTGGCGATTCAAGGAGTATATCTATCTATCTATCTATCTATCTATCTATCCATCTATCCATCTATCCATCTATCCATCTATCCATCTATCCATCCATCCATCCATCCATCCATCCATCCATCCATCCATCCATCCATCCAGATAGGAGGGACTATGTCTCTTGGCTGGCCTGGGAACACGTTGGGATCCGCCCAGTTGAGCTGGAGAGGAAGGACCGGGCTTCCCAGCTTAGGCTGCTGTCCCTGCCACCCGACCCTGGATAAGTGGAAGATGAATGGGTGGAAAAAAACAAAATGTCTTGCCAAAGTTACAAAGCCTCTATAATAACAAGCATTTTAATTATTTTCAGGAAGCTCCTGCTTCTTCAAACACCACTCACTGAGACGACACATGAAACAGAGAATCCAGAGAGAAACAGGAGAAACAGAATCCAGCTTATCCCACATTAGAATGTTTCACGTTTGTACATGTGCAGACCTATGTGTGGATGCAAGTGCAGAAGAATGTGCAGCAGTATGTTTAGACGAATGTGTAAAAGCATGTGCAGAAATATGTGCTGAAGGATGTGTGAAAGGATGTATAGAAGTATGTGCATTATATGACCAGATGGATACTACTCTGTAAAAGGATCTGTATACTATCTATACTATTGGTAAAATAATCTACAGAAGTATGTACAGAACCATGTGCAGAAGTATATGTGGAAGCATGTGCAGAAGGATGTGCAGTAGTATATCCAGAAGGATTTGTAAAAGGATGTGCAGAAGTATGTGCAGCAGTATGTTTAGATGAACGCTTAAGAGGATGTACCAAAATATGTGCAGTGGTATGTCCAGAAGGATGCATAAAAAGGGCATGCAAAAGTATGTGCAATAGTATTTGCAGAAGTATGTGCAGCAGTATGTTTAGATGGATGTGTAAAAGGATGTGCAGAAGTAAATCCTAAAGGATTTGCAAAAGGATGTGCAGAAGTATGTTTAGACGGATGCTTAAGTGGATGTCCTGAAGTATGTGCAGCAGTATGTTTAGACGGATGCTTAAGTGGATGTCCTGAAGTTTGTGCAGTAGTATGTGCAGAAGGATGTGCAGTAGCGAGGATCTTGTTTTAAGAGGGTGTCAATCTTCTTTTTGAGGGCTCTAAATTGAGTAGATTTTGTGTTATGGAGTACCTTTGTTCCCGTTAAAAGGTTAATTAATGACTGTTTCTTTTGCTTCTTTTTCCATCTGGGATCTTACAAAGGTGCTACAGCTTATTAGCTCAAATGTAAATGTGTCTGAACCGGCGTCTTTGTGATTCCATCCTCCACTACGTCCATCCATGGACTCTATGACTCATTACAATGGTGATGATGTGAAAGCCGGGCTGTTCGTTCAGGACGGGAGCTCAAAGAAACGCTTTTGTCACAGATCGTCTCAATGGAAGCAGAGGAGGAGCAGTCTCCGTTGGCAGGTGGACGACAACACATCAACAGCGGCGCTGTCAGTCAAAGCTCCGGGGAAGCAGAACAAAGGGAAGGTCTCATGTTGCCTGCAATTTTCTCGAGGCCATTAAACGACCATTTTTAATTCCTCTTCCACCGCTCCAGCTATTCTCAGTGTAAAGTGGCCTTTCAGAGCTCAGCTTCCCATCCAGCGTGAGAGATGGAGACGTGAAATCACTTTACAGAACAATGCTGAACACATGCTCATTTCTCAGGCAAAAGGGAAATTAATGGAATCCATTTTTATCCAATCGGTACTCTGTGAGAATCCTCAAGAAGAATTATGCCTCCAGATTTCTATTCTGTAAGGAAAGAATACAAACGTTAAATTTTAATGTATCTACATAAAAAATCTTCTGATTGAAGGTAGGGCCCTAAAAAGTATATACTGCAAAAAAAAACTGAAATACAAAAATAAACACTACATTTTGGGTGAAAATGACTCGATGTTGGTGAAATTATCCGTCCACGCAGCAAGATGTTTTTACTGAACATCAAATATTGTTTTTAGCTCAATCTGGTAGACGTTAAGAGGTTTGAAACGAGTAAAAAAAAAAAGTCTAAATTTGAGATCAAATCACTTAAAAGAGACTTTCTACAGCAAAGTAACACATGTACACAAATAGACCCAGTAATGTTTAAAGATTTCAATCATGAAGATCACTCCGCTGTGACGACCCTCAACAGGAAGTAGCTTAAAAAAGAGGTTAGTTAGTATATTATGAATAAATGTCATCTGATGACATCTGGTCAGTTTGGGTTCACTTATGTAGTTTGATCCAAGTGGAACTCAGATAGGACACCTATTTGTGCCTGTACGTATTCAAACATAACCACTAAGAGAAAGAACATGGGCCCCATGGACCCATATGGAGCCTCACGTTTCAGCCCTGTGTTAGCTGGGGCACTTTTTAAACAGATCTTGATGCTACTGAGGCTCTGAGATGTAGCTCTTGGTTTATTTTTGGTGGGATTTCTTGTATGTCTCTGAGGAGTGCATCATCTCAGTCTGGAGAATTGGATCAGAAAACGATGGACTGCAAATTCTGGGTTGGGAGTAGTTTCTCACAGTGAAGCATGGCGGTAGGGGTATAATGCTGTGGTGTTGTTTTGCTGCTTTTGGGGATCATGGAAAAAGACCACTACGTTGATAATCTGAGGAATGATGCAAAGAAATCTGGTGCCTAGATGAAGGTCGTTGCTGGGCTAAGAAATTAGAAATTCATACAATACTATTGGAAGAACATCAAAACCAATGTCCAGATCTCAACGCTGAACTCCAAACAGCTTGTAAATGCTTATATAAACACTTCAGCTGCTTCTGCAAGACCAATGCTTATGTTTTTCTGAAACCCGAGTAAGTAAATAAATAAATAAATAGAAATAAATAAATACATCCATGACGTAAAGGTATGTATGGTAAAAGCATGTTTATTATACAAAAGGTTATAAAGATAATTCATTTTATTTTATTTCATCATTCATCTAAATACATAGTTCATATAAAGGTTTAAAAACATATTTACAAAAGTTAAAAATGGGTAATATGTATTTCATTCACAATATTGTATGTGATATTTCCCTGTCTGATTGTCTGTGAAGCTAACATGAGTTCTCGTGTGACGATGTTTGGAGCTGGAGTTGCAGAGAGATCTAGTTTGTGAGGCCCAGGAAAACAGTCTAGTCGGGGAAATGTCTCAGGCTATCATTTTTTGTGTAAGGGTAAGGCATCATGCCGTGTTTGGTTGATGAGAAGTTCCACCAGAGTACATGTGCGATTTGTAGTAAGTGATGGTCCAGTTTCCATGCAAAGCTCGTGGACTGGGCATTTCCATCTTCAGCTGGCTGAGTGTGAAGGCAAAAGAGAACTTAGCTAAAGTGACTGTAGGCTGTGGTTTGCCAACACGCTGGACCACGTGGTTTGAAGTGAATCGAGACGGACCCCAGACCGCGCCACTCGAGACGTTTCACAGTGGGTGGGGACAACACACCTGTAACGCCCTAGAGTCGAGCTGTAACCAGGTGCACCAAGCTGTTTTGGTGGAGGAGACGAGGACAATACAGAACCGGACCGGACGAGACTGGTGGGATTCATGCATTTGCACAAGGTACCTTGCTTTATTTTATTTTTACTAACTGAGTGAACTGACCTGCAGTTTTTTTTTGGTCACAACGTACACAAGCATCATTTCAGGCCTGCTACGTAGAGTGTATTTAGATGCCGGCGTTAGGACTAGTTATTAAGCACTGAATTAATTTGTGATACCCTGAGAGAAGTGATCTGTGGCTGATGCGTTGTGTGCTCTTTACATTTCTGCTGAACCCCAAAAACAACTGTATTTTCTTATTTTATTTGGTTTTTCTTTATTAAAAGGAGGGTTTGTTAAGAGTTATTTATAGATATACTGTCCTGTGACCCAAATAATTAGAAATAGAGTTGATTAAAACTTTTTAAGCTCGAAGGTTCACTGGAAAAGAACCCAGAGCCCACTCAAGTAAGAGTGAACAAGGGCTACATTTCCTTCTTGACATTGTGTTATGACACACATCTGAGTGCTCTGGACCAACAAACTACAAACAATGTCTACAGAAAGAACAACTGGATTTGAGACAAAGCTTTAAGTAAATATAGAATGTGCGCTTTTGTTTTTGTTAAAAAAAAAAAACAACCTTTATTTCAGAGAATCATATTGAAATGCTGGAGCAGCGCTTTTTTTGTTGTTTTTTTTTTTTTTTCTTCCTCCACGCTCCGACTCTGTCGGGTCAGCAGTAAAAGGATCCGAGCCACAGATTGACTTATCTACCTGAATCCAATTTTCATGTTCACTGACTGCAATGAGCGGCTTCATTCCAGGATGAATTACGCCTTTTTCTATCAGCTTTTGATAAACAAATGGAGCGCCGCATCAAAGCCCCGAAAGGATAAAATGTTGAGCATTCGGTATGAATAAATCACAGGTTAGAAGCTCACACCTCAGAGGTCCAATTTATTTAGAAACCAAGTCATGACAGCAGCAGCTATCTGAACGCAGCGCAGGAGAAGCAAAGTTATTCTAAACCAGAGCAACTGGTCCATAAAATGGTTTTATCTGCTCTTAGTTTCCCATTTTTCAGCAGGACTGTAATCTATAACCTCTCATCAGACGGCCGGGGTGTTTTCCAGAATCAAAAGTGGCATTTGTGTTTTTATTTACCTTCAGCGAGTGGTCTCCATGGTGACAACTGGACACAGGTGAGTTCATCTAAAGCCACATATATGTGTATAATTAGGTGGCGTGGTCTGGCGCTGTCTGGTCCAAACACCAAGATCCTCCGAGCTGAAGCCAACCCAGGAAGCAACAACTATTGCAGTTCCTCAACTGACCACTAGGTGGTTTTAGTCTAGAACTGAAGGTCTGACACTTTTGTTTTTGTTTTTTTTAACACAGAGGTATTGGCAACAACAGGCAAAAAGCCCACAGAGCCAGTTTTCTCATCATTGTATGAATCTTATTTATTTATTTATTTATTTAATTTTTTTTTTTTTTAAAAAAGGTCCAACACTTTTATTTTATCTGACCCAAGAGAGCAAAGAAATGATTGAAATACGTCTGTCTGTTTGATTCAGTTAGCAGGAAGTCTGACAACACAGCTGGCTGAGAAAAATAAAGAATAACCGGCCCTTTAAAGGTAACCATGGTGATGATGTGACCCAGGGTGAAATTGAGTTTGACACCTCTGGTCTACAGTCTAGGGTGGTGTAACTAAGATTTATACAGCGGTAAATATATGTACATGAACCTCATGGGGGTTAGGGTTAGGGTTACATCCAAATTCCTAAAAACTGGCACCAACACTAAAGTGCCAAAACTTGCAGTTCCTTAATTGACCACAGGGGACTGGGTCCCTCTCTAAATTTAAGGTTAGAGTTAAGACCTTCCTTTCTGATAAAGCCTTTAACTCTGTAGTCTCTTAGACCACCTCCTAGTTATGTTGCTATAGGTCTAGGCTGCCCGGGGGAGTCCTATTGTCCTCTGAGCGTCTTCATCCTGTCTGCCTGATCTCAGTCTCAGATTGTCCTGAATCATTTCATAGAATAAATGTTGTTTATCTTCCATTGTCTCACTCTTCTCTCTTTTCCTTTTTCAGGCGTTGTCATGGTGATGTTGCGCTCCAACTCGCCTTTTCGTTGTCCTTCTCCTCTCTCTGTCCTTCATCCTCTCTGTCCTGTCTCTGTCCTCATGTCTTCCTTTACCCAGCTGGCTATCAGGAGGAGGGTCCCCCCGGAACTGATCCAGGTCCTGGTCCAGGTTTCTTACCCAGAGGGAGTTTTTTCTTGCCACTGTTAGGCTCTACCGTGTGCTCAGGGGTCATGATCTGGGCTTCTCAGAAGCTCCTAGAGACAACTTTGTTGTAAATGTTCCAGCTGACTCCCAGGCTTATTCTGTTCCAAAAATCTGAGCTTTTTTTTTTTTTTTACTATTACCATTATTATTTTATTTATTTTAATCTGGGTTAGTGATGGAGTCAGCTCCTGTCAAGATAATGTCCCCTAATTGACATCACAGGTTTGAAATTTCCCTTACTAAATCTCTAATTCTTAGAACAAATCAAGGTTAATTATTAAACATTATTAGGAATAAAACAAGATTATATGGATTTTATGTGATTTTCAGGGAGTGAAGGCCAACAACCAAGTCTCTGCTTGACACTGAACCACAAATAACATTTGATTTTTGTCCATGTGTGTCCAAGGACAAAGGGGACTGTTTGTTTGAACTGCAAAGGACTCAATCTTGGGATTCAGTAACCTGGAACCGTTTGTAATACAAAACCATTACACAGTTCAGAATGCCACTCTGGGTCACCTGATGTCCTTTTACCTCGGTCAACCAAGCCGTGTTCAGAGAAAGAAGGGCAGTGCCAGGCCCCTGACTCTAGGGGCCACGCCAAGGAAATAAAACGTAAAGAAGATGGAGACAGAACACACGAGTTCTATGCAGAACAGGCCTGAACGTGTTGGTGAACCTGCACGTAAATTTAATGACATTAGCGCCACGTATCTGTCAGCTGGAATCATGTAGCAGAAACCCTGGTACTTGAGAAAAGTTTATGTGTGTACTATAGGAAAAAAAGAAAGTAAAAAGAGGGAGAAAATAATATAAAGCACTCAAAAGTCTTATCTAGACACGTCACAGTCCTGGTCCTCAGGAGCCACTGGCCCTCATGTTTTAGAGCATCCTGGGCAACATCATCACCATGACGACAGTTTTTTTTTATTTTATGAAACAAGTATGAAACAAGTGCTAAAATTAGAAAAAAAAGTGACCTTTTTTATGTTAATTTTATTATAAAAAAGCTTTTTGTACCAAAATGCTTTTTTCCCTCATATAATTGTAAATAAAAAAAATGCTTTTTTGCTAAAAAAAAAATTTTTTGTAAAATGACAAAAAAAATTGTCTTAGACTCAAAATAAAAAACAACCATGTCCTTTATCATAAAATATTTTTGTTCAAAAATCTTTTCTCATAAAATCACAAAAATACAAATTTTGTTGTTAAATTTAAAATTTTGCCAGATCAAGACTTTTAATAACTTTTTAATCATACAATCACAAATCAATAAATATGATAAAAAATATTACAGTTTTTTGGAAAAAGTACCAACTTTTTGCAACAATTTTTGTCAAAATGTTGCAAAAAGTTGGTATAATTGGTATAATTTTGTATAATTTCAACCTTTTTTGTAAAATCACAATTTTTTGTGATAAAAAAAAGTAAATTTTTTTAAATCACGTTTTGACAAAACATCTTTAACTAAATACAAAGCAAAATTAAAAAACAAAAATTTTTAAACTAAATCCTGACTTTCTGAGCAAGAGCCAGCTGCTCTCCACCTCAGTTATTCCACCTTAAAGCAGCTGCTCTCCGCCTCAGTTATTCCACCTTAAAGCAACTGCTCTCCGCCTCAGTTATTCCACCTTAAAGCAGTTGCTCTCCACCTCAGTTATTCCACCTTAAAGCAGCTGCTCTCCACCTCAGT
>JBAMYA010045478.1:0-11688 GCA_037176975.1 Arrhamphus sclerolepis
TCCCATGAGGGAGTTTTTTCTTGCCACTGATGGTGTTGCCATGTGTTCGGGGGTCAAGCTCTGGGTTTCTTAAGCGCAGATGACTTGTTGTAAATAGGCGCTATATAAATAAATTGAATTGAATTGAACTGAATCTTCAATTAGAGAAAATCAGAATGACCACAGATTTCTCTTCAGTACTGTAGCCAGGCTGACTCAGAGTCACAGCTCCATTGAGTCATGAAATCATCTCATTTAAATGCTGATGACTTCATGAACTTCTTCACAAAATTGTAAATATTAGGGATCAAATTCATGTTCTCCTGCCAGCTATGAGGACTGCATTGGACAGCACAGAGACCTCAGAATCAGCTGGACCTACTGGTTCTAACCCAGACTGCTTCTCTCCTATTGATATTTGTGAATTAAGCTCAGTTGTCTCTCACTCAAAACCATCTACATGTTTACTGGACCTTGTTCCTTCTAAGCTTTTTAAAGACATTTTTCCCATGATCCCACAAAATTTTTCCCTTTTGTTCAGGCCTCTCTTTCTGGATATTACTACTACTGATAACGATAACAATAATAATAATTATAATAATAATAACAACAATAATAATAGTACATTTTATGTATAAGTGCTTTTGAAAGCTCTCAAGAGCACTATGCTTTTCCTCTGTGTATTTATTATCTCTGTTTGTGTAAATCCAATCGTGCCTTAAAATGTATTTTGTGTTACATTCAGCAAACTAACGGTCTTACAGTAAAACAGTAAAACTGCAGTTCTTGTTGCAGAAATCAGTGTATTACTTCCTGCAAAGTGAATGATGTTTTCAGTAATATAAAGCTCTTATCATACATGCATCATCTGCAGCACATTCGTTTAAAATATTCTTTTGCAAATCTGTGGTGAACAAGTAAAGCATTATCTGAGAGGAAATAATTTTAAAGTATATTAAAAACACTAAAAGAAAGAGACCTGAATATATCTTCAGCAGCGAGCTTTGTCTTGATTCCAGCGGCTAGAGCGACCTTCAGCTGGTGAGACAGATCCATCCCCGTATGGGCAGGAACAATGCCCATGTGATTCAGTCGAGATCAGAGAGGACATTGATTTTTTTTTTTCTTTTTTTCCCTCCATCTGTCTCATGCAGCTCAGACTCAACCTGGACATTCTGCTGAAATTGTACAAATAGGACAATGTGAATGGAGATGCAGAAATCTGCATGCAGGCGAGGAGAGGAAAATGTTCTCCACATCGCTCTGAAGGCAGTGAGGAAGCCAGGCTTCTGCTTCAGGTCCACCTGTAGTCTCCTTCACTGAAAAGACCAAGGCTTGCAAGGACCCCATCAGGGAGTTCTTCACGTTCTAATACTCCACATTTGTACTGATATTTTTATCTATAATCCTGATGAATGAACAGATCTATGATGTGATTTAGGTTTCACATGTTCCTGTCAAGGAAATGTCATTTCTGTCTCTTGACTTTAAAAGTAATTTTTAAGATGATATCATTTTTAAAGTCCAGTTCAATAGATTGTTTTTTTCCTCTCCACCATTTCCTTGAATATCCTCAGGATGGGCGATTGCACCAAAGTAAAGATTTCATGCAATCTGTTCCTTCTTCTTCCTATTCTCCTCCTCTCCCTCCTCCTCCTCCTCCTTCCTCTTCTCTGAAATGGCATTTGAATCTAGATTAGATCCTCTTTGACCGGACTGTACTGGACTTGTGTTTCTTGATGATGTTTGTTTTGAATTGGCATTATATGAGGAAGTGTATTGAACTTAACAATCAGTGGATCAGAAAAATTCCAGAACCACACAGGGGGACCTAGTGAATGACCTGCAGAGACATGGGGCCAACGTGACAAAGGCTACCATCAGTACCACACAACGCCACCAGGGACTCAAATCCTGCAGTCCAGCCGTGTCCCCCTGCTGAAGCCAGAACATGTCCAGGCCCGTCTGAAGTTTGCTAGAGAGCATTTGGATGATCCAGAGAGGGGACACTTTCTCCCATTGCAGGCACACGGGGAAATTTTCCACCCTCATCTGGAGCGCACGGCTCTGTGGGCCTGGCCCACTATAGTTTGAACCTTGTGGACTCCCAGGAAGCGTTGTTGCCATGATGCAGAGCACCAGGGCATCCTCTACACATGAAGTTTATGGTGCCAAATGGCGCGCTTTCGAGGAATGGTGCACAAAAGGCGCTGTGGTGGCCTTCCAGAGCCCTGTCCCTGACATCCTGTCGTTCTTTCAGGGGCTGATGAACCATTAAAGTGTATCTAGCTTGGGGACAAGCTACCCACTGCTGGCATGGTGGTAGTGCATTTGCCTCACAACTGGAAGGTCCTGGGTTCAGTTCCTGCTGGGGAAGCGGTGGGTGTGTGTTTGCTTCTCCATGTTATCAACACCCATACCCTGGGTGGGGTTGGCGAACAGACCTTTCTTGTTCTTCATGTTCCCTTGGGTAGATGTGATCCTTGTTAGCACTGGTTTCTGCTAAACGTGTGGGTGACGTTCATGCTTTATCACTAAACTCTGCGTGCATGCAGTTTTCCAGAGGGGATTCTAGGGTCCGATTGAAACTTAACCCTGCATTTGTGCGTAAGGTTTTCAACCCTGTCTTGCCATATTGCCAGATTGAGCTGTCTGTTTTCAACCCTTCTCCTTTCTACTCACCTGAGCATGAAAAGCTTTACGCGCTTTGCCCTGTGTGGGCACTGTGTGTTTATGTGGAGAGGACAACTGACATCAGGAAATCAGAACAGTTGTTTGTTTTGTGGGCTTCCTATAACAAAACAGCGTCTGTCGCATTGGATTGTGGGTGGTATCACCATGGCTTATGATAGCATGGGTTTGAGACCCCTGTGGGTATGCGTGCTCATTCCACGCATGGCATGGCATCTTCTTGGGCTTTATTTCGGGGCTTTTCTATGGATGATGTTTGTGCAGTTGCAAACTGGGCCACGGCCTACACATTCATCAGATTTTACAGATCAGATGTCACCACAACAGTGCCAAAAATCAGAGGACAGACAGCGGACAGAGGAGTTTAAGTGTACCAAGGTGACAGCAGAGCTGTTGTTATCTGGAAGCAAGGAGGCTACCTGAGCCCACCTCAGGTAGCCTCCAGATCCATCCTAGTGGAGGACATGTTAGAAAGAAGAGGCTGAGTGTTTAGTTTTTAGCTTTTCAAAATCTTGTGTAAATCTCAAATCAGTGTATTTCTAATTTCCTGATAATTAAAGTATGAACTCCTATGTTTGGCTCTGCAATTATCTTCAACTTTGGACTTTAAATTTGTAATCTTCCAGTTTAGGTAGTACAATGAAGTATTTAGCTATTCTTTTTTAATTCCTTGTGCCATAGTCAATATGGTAATTATAGTATTATAGTCATAATAATAAACTTACAAGAGAAAAAAAGTTTAAAATGTTACATATTTGCTACTCAGTTGCAACAAAGTTCACCTTACAAATAAATGCCTCAGTGAGATTTCTTGAATTATTTTGGATATTTGACTTTAAAGAAAAAAAACCAAATTGCATTGAGTATTTTATTTCATGGTACTCCCATGTCATCTACCACTGGCCAGATGTGTCCATCTGCTCAGTGAATAAATGTTTGACTAAAAGAATTGTTATCAGGTGATCAAATATGTTGTATTTTTACTATGTATTTAACCACCTGCCCACCTTCTCTCTAAGAAGCTTTAATTCCCCCCCCACCCCCCTCGTTTAAAAATGGGACAGTTATTCGTCCTGGGTCTAGTGATGAATAGGCCAAGTTACTCCTGGGAAATGTCATATCTGTTGATATTTGAAACAATACAACCTCTCCCTGTCTGTGAGTGGCTAGATCAATGTTCCTTATGGTTTGGGGGACAGGCTACCCCCACTCTTTGTTTCAAATTTATAGAGCCAAGACTGTTTATGAAGACTGAGTTGTATGACAAATGGTGAGGAAATATTCATTGGATTCACTCTGATTTAAAAATTGCTAAAATGTGATCTTATTTAGAAATTGTATTGGATTTCCTACCCTACAGTTAAACTAAATGTGACATATGAATGAATAATACCTTATTTGCCATTTAATAAACAGCACTACACCACCATTAGTTTCAACATCTTTAGTAATACATTACGATAGTGGTATCTTCAAAATTCCTAATTTTAGTTCCTAAAAAGGAAAGTAAAAGGACTCTGTGTGACCCGCAGTTGTCTGTTTAAAGTAAAAACATATTTTTCTTTGTGATGTTTTCGTTTCTGTTTCAAATGACATTTCCATCATTGTGAATCAATATTCCAGGATGAAACCACGCTTCATTTAGCGTGATGTGTGTCTGCCCCATGTCTCCTTGTCTTCTCTGGAGCTCCTCCTACCCAGGAGAGTGGCGGAGGTGGCGGATCCGTTGGTGCTGATGAACAGAGCCTTGCAAAAAGCTGTCGGCTTAACGCATTTAATAGACGATCATGGTGATCATGAGATGGATGCAGACTTTCTGGAGCTCAAAAGTTGTTAATGTGCTGGATCTGATAGCTTTTAATAATTAAGTGTCTTAAGTATTTAGCAGCTCTGCACAAGATGGTATTTGTGTCATATAAATAATATCTGAAGTCTAGGAGGAAATGACAGAATGCTACATAAGACGGATTCAGACCTTTTATTGTAAATGTTGAAATATTCTGGATTTGTTGATAAATTGGAATTACTTGTATAATTAAAAAAAAAAAAGTTTTAATAATCAATCCAGCAAAGCAAAGATGACAATTCAAACATTATAAAAACACTTTCATGCTGCTGTTTCTGATACAATATAATTCTGTAGAATATATTCATTTACAATCAAATATCTGCAATGTTTTACACAGGAATGTGTTTGTATTATCATTTAGCTTGTTTTGATTATTTAAAATAACAGTGAATATTTAATTATATATCCTTTAAAAAGTAAGATGTATTATAGTATAAGAACAGAATTTAACTTCATACAGACACTTTGTCCTGCACATTCATGCAATATATTATATAATATTACAAACCTGATAATCTTGTATATAACATCTGGTTTAAATGGGTGGAAGAGTATTAGTAATATCCTTCCATCCAAAAAAAAACAAAAACAAAAAAAACAACATCATTAACACTAAAAATATACATTTTTTTACAAGATCATTTATAAAAGACACTGGAATAAAGTGCTCAGATCTTTTAAGTGCTCAATGGGCATATCAGAACAATTTAACAGAGAATAAAAACTATAACATCATGTGGGGGAAAACAGAAATGCATTTCAGTGTTTGTTCTAAAGCCTTGCAGCAACAAGAAACAGTTACGGGATGATGTCTATGATCAGAAATGGTTTATCTCACTCTAAATTGTCTCAGTTTTAAGTGTCCCACATTTAAACAACTAAAAAGGTAAGTTTGCAAAAGGAAACAGAAGACTTTAACAATCATTCATTTATGCTTGGGTCTGCATAATAGATACGTCTTGTACTTTCTGATCTATGTAGGTTCTACAATGTTTAATTACATTCTTTTAAAATGCAAGACTTTTTACAAATATTTATACTTTCAAATGCACTGGAAAGATGTTTATAAGACAAACCAATCTACCCTTGTCACAAGGAGAAAGAAAGTAGATGTATAATTGTTGATTTTTCACACTGATTTATTTGCCTGCTTCGGGCTGAACTTGTCATACACTTGTACGAGGAACTCGACAGGGTTACTGTCGTTTCCTCATTGACGTATCATTAAATGGAAATGTGAAGGCAAAATGGAGGTGAGTATTAGTTTCAGGGTAAACCAGCTTTTTTAGCGTGGCATCTCTCTTTTTTTAAAAATAACTGAAGAAATGCACATATTGCAGAGCAGGGAATTACAGACACCTTGCATGAATAGTAATTTACAATATTTCCCTTCAAACCTAAAATCCTTTCCAACTGTCCTCTTTGATTATAGGCCAGTTACCCTACCATAAAAGCTCACTTAAATAAACAAACATCATGGGTTTGGAGTGATAGACACCATCATAAACCTCTTTCAGCAAGTCCAGTGTCAATGCAGACAAAGGAGGCTACACTATAACAATCATGTTCTGTGATTTCTCCAGTGAATTTATTACATTTAGATCCGTCTGGGGTGTGCCCCGGCCTTTCACCCAGCAAGAGCTGGGACAGGCTCCAGTACATCCCCACACAGGAATGAGCTGGTAATCATGATGGGTGAACACATGGATTTATTACATTTTTAGCCTGCACTAATATGTGAAAAACTCAGACAAACACAGGAGGATGCCTTCAAAATCACCAGGATTACTGACTATCTGAAACACCAACCGCAGTTTGTAAAACTGAATGGTCATGTGTCTGCACAGGAGCACCACAGGGCACTGTACTGTCACCTTTTATCTCTCACTCTTAACACATCAGACTTCCAGTACAATTTGGAGTCTTGTGATCTACAGAAATACTGTGATGACTAGTTTTGGACATGAGGCTGAGTACAGAAACCTGGTAGAGCACTCAGAGCATGGTGTGAGAACAATCATCTTAAATGTGAAGAAGATCAAAGAGATGACTGTTGAAGTTTAGGATGAACAAGTCAAGTACCATGTCCATCCTGGGTGAGCAAGTACAATAGCACGGATACCTCAGTATTGACTTGGAACAACAGCCTGGACTGGAGAGGCAACACTGATGGTTTTAAGGACAGTATTAAGGACATTTAGGTCCTTTAGTATTTGCAGCAAAGCACTGAATATTTTCTAAGCCTGTGATGGAGAATGCAGCTTTATCTTCAGGTAAAAACTAAAAAAAAAACTGACAAAGAAGGCTGGCTATGTTCTGAAGCACCTGAAGCTGACTTTGCAAAGAAAAAAGTTGTGTAAAGTGAAATGCAACACTGCACATCCTATTCACATCCTATTAAAAAACACTGGATTGTGTGAAATTATGTGTTAAATTCGAGGCCCACAGGCAGAATCCAGCTCATTACCTCACTTAGACAATAACATACTGATAACTAGAAAATTTCTGAAGAAAGTTCAATATGACTGCTCATTTGATTCGTTAATGGCGAGAGCCACCAGTTGACCATTGAGCAGCTGGTTTATGTCAAAACATGACAAACAAAAAGTTGCAAATTTTTGTTAAAACTTCAGTTTGTTTTATTAACAAAAATTTGTAATTTTTGAACAAAAAAAATCATATACAAAATGTGACAGTTGCAATTTTATGTCAAAATGTTACCAAAAGTCATTTTCCCCAAAAAAATTGTAATTTCAGGTTAAAATGACACAATTTTGTGAAAAAAGACCTCAGTTTAGCTGGTTGAGAAAGTAAAGAATAACTGGTCCTTTAATGGTAACCATGATGATGATGTGATTGGGATGAAATAGTTTGACACTCCTGTGTGAGAGGTTTCTTCAGATTTGCAGAAGGTCATTGCTGCCCAAAGCGAAACAAACTACAGTAGCTCAATACAGTTTCCTGATTGCTGATTTAAAGACATATTGCAATATATAATTTCCCTTGAAAATTAATGAAGTGTTTCTGAATTAATTTTTAATAAACTGTTCAATAAAGTGTTTAATAAACTGACAACTGTTCTAGTTGTCATCAAGTGAAAGGGAGTGCTATTTGATTAATCGATCACAGGAGCTCACAGAGACAGATGAGACAACCATTCATGCTTGGTGATGTTTGAACGAGAAAATAAAAAGATTAAGTGCTGCCTCTCATTACACCAAAAATACTTCCTCAAAGTTTTGTATTCCATTTCAAATTTCTGTACAAAGCCTTCTATGGAAGACCTCCAACTCTTTGAATGTCTGTAACGGTGATCGTGTTGGCTGTTCCATTCAGGATCTGGTCTTGGAAAAACTAAACAGAGTAAAAACAGCAGAAACTTTAAATCTTAGACTTTACTTATTACTTATATTATCACTGAGTAAACAAAAAGAAAAAAGGGGAGGAATTTTTTTTTTTTTAAATGTAGTATATTTACATACCTGTTTAACAAGCTCAATGATGGTTCCATTGCTGAGCTGTCCATAAGATGTTAGCTTCATCTTTAGATGTATCAGTCCTGGTTATGTTTAAAACAATATATTATAAATTAATTAAAATGTAAATCAGATGACCTGCTATGATGATGGCTTGTAAAAACTCATTTTTATGCCACATCAAAAAAGGAAAGGAAAAACTAATAATGAAACAAGAATGGTTTAAGGTACAAAATTAAATATTGCTGTGAAAAAAATGTGTGGTTTACAATTGGGATGTACCTTGATTTGTTTCCACTCTTGCTGTTGATGAGTTTGGAAGTGTTGAGGTTGGAGCTGTAGTTATATTATTTGATGTTACTGTTTTGGGGGTTGAATACGTGTTTAAATTGGCTGTAGATTGAGGGGCCTTTGCAGTGGTTACTGTAGCACCTGTGGTTGAGACTGCTGTGGCAACACCTGTTGCTGAGGCTGTAGTTGTAATAGCAGCTGATGTAAGGGCTGGAGTTGAGGCAGCTGTTGCTGAGACTGTAGTTGCGTCAGTTGCTGTTGGCACTGAAGTTGTTGCAACTACTGTTGGGACTGTTTTTGTGGTATCTGGGGGTGACACTGTAGTTGTGGCATCTGTTGGAGAAGTAGCTTTTGTAGCACTTGTTGGTGTTGCAGTTGTAGCACTTATTGTTGTTGGGACTGTACTTGTGGTAGCTGATGGTGGGATTGTAACTGAGGTGACTGTTGTCATTGTTGTAGTACTTGTTGGCACTGCTGTTGCATCAGCTGTTTTTAGATCTGTGGTTGAATCATCTGCTGTTGGCACTGCAGTTGTTGCAACTACTGTTGTTGGGACTTTTTTTGTGGTATCTTGTGCTGACACTGTAGTCGTGGCATCTGTTGCAGTAGTAGTTATTGTAGCACTTATTGTTGGTGCTGCAGTTGAAGAAACTACTGTTGTTGGGACTGTACTTGAGGTAGCTGATGGTGGGACTGTAACTGAGGTGCCTGTTGTTGTTCTTGTTGTAGCACTTGTTGACACTGCAGTTGAAGCAACTACTGCTGTTGAGACTGTAGATGCATCAGCCGTTGTTAGGACTGTATTTGAATCAGCCGTTGTTGGGACTGTAGTTGAGTCAGCTGCTGTTGGCACTGCCGTTGTTGCAACTACTGCTGTTGGGACTATAACTGTGGTATCTGGTGGTGAGATTGGAGTTGTGGTATCTGTTGGAGAAGTAGTTATTGTAGCACTTGTTGGTGCTGCAGTTGTTGCAACTACTGTTGTTGGGACTGTAGTTGTGTTTTCTGGTGGCGACACTGTGGTTGTGTGATCTGTTGGAGTAGTAATTATTGTTGCACTTGTTGGTGCTGCAGTTGTAGCACCTATTGTTGTTGGGACTGTACTTGTAGTAGCTGAAGGTGGGTCTGTAACTGAGGTGCCTGTTGTTGTACTTGTAGTACTTGTTGGCACTGCAGTTGAAGAAACTACTGCTGTTGAGACTGGAGATGCATCAGCCGTTGTTAGGACTGCATTTGAATCAGCCGTTGTTAGGACTGTAGTTGAGTCAGCCATTGTTGAGACTGTAGTTGAGTCAGCTGCTGTCGGCGCAAGTACTGTTGTTGGGACTGTAGTTGTCGTATCTGGTGGTGAGATTGCAGTTGTACTTGTGGTAGCTGATGGTGGGACTGTAATTGAGGTGCCTGTTGTTGTACTTGTTGGCACTGCAGTTGTACCAACTACTGCTGTTGAGACTGTAGATGCATCAGCCGTTGTAAGGACTGCATTTGAATCAGCCGTTGTTAGGACTGTAGTTGTGTCAACTACTGTTGTTGGGACTGTCGTTGTCGTATCTGGTGGTGAGACTGTAGTTGTGATCTCGGTTGGAGAAGTAGTTATTGTAGCACTTGTTGGTGCTGCAGTTGTTGCAACTACTGTTGTTGGGACTGTACTTGTCGTATCTGGTGAGATTGCAGTTGTACTTGTGGTAGCTGATGGTGGGACTGTAACTGAGGTGCCTGTTGTTGTACTTGTTGTAGTACTTGTTGGCACTGCAGTTGTACCAACTACTGCTGTTGAGACTGTAGATGAATCAGCCGTTGTTGGGACTGTAGATGAATCAGCCGTTTTTAGGACTGTAGTTGAGTCAGCCATTGTTGAGACTGTAGTTGCGTCTGCTGCTGTTGTTGAAACTACAGTTGTTGCAGCTACTGTTGTTGGGACTACAATTGTAGTACCTGGTGGCGAAACTGTAGTTGTCTTATCTGTTGTAGTAGAAGTTATCGTAGCACTTATTGGTGCTGCAGTTGTAGTAACTCCTGTTATTGGGACTGTACTTGAGGTGGCTGTTGTCTCAGTTGAGATTGTAGTTATGGCAGTTGATGGTGCTGCAGCTGTAGTATTAGTTGTTGTTGCACTTGTTGGTGCTGTAGTAGTCGTAGTTGATGATGCAGCAGTTGTTGCAGCTGTAGTATTAGTTGATGTTGTTGCACTCGTTGGTGTTAATGCAGTCGTAGTTGATACTGATACTGTTTTTTTTTTTTTGAGACCAACAAAAGATAATAAGATTAACAAAAAATAATAATTGTTTTAACACCAAGATAGAGACATCTTCCCACATTTCATCCATCTCATTATTCAGTACATTTAGAATTTCTAATTCATAAAGTTTATGAATTTGTACTTTTAACTGTTTCTTTCTAATGTATTTTAGATGTCATCTTCTTATTCATAAGAATTTTTTATTTAACTTTTACTGCTTTCTTTTTTCTAACCATACCCATTATCAGATAGTATAAAATGCACAATTTGAAATCTGTAATTATGTAGAATGGAACACTTTTTTTTTTTTTTTTACCATGATCTGTTTTACTTACTACTATTTCCAAAGTATTCATCTATTATCTGAATCTCACAACCAGCATTTTATGTTTTTGTTTATGCGTCACAAATGCCCTTCATGGTGAACCGTTCAAGTATGATGCGTCCTCTTGATTGTGAGCCAAAACAAATGAATCAGCTAAATATAATTTTATTAAATTCCTATTTATTCTGTACTCAACTGAATTAATTTTTTTTAATCTTTAATTTTTAACAACAAATTAAAAAAAATTGTCTTATTATGATTACTGAAAAGTGGATGGTATTAGGAAAGTAGTCCACATTTTGTTATCAAAATGCTCTCTGGGAAACAGAATTTTTAGATTTATGGCACAGCATAAGAAACACTAATCTTGATAATCTGATGTTACATTAGCTACACAGAAAATAGTCCATAATCCAAATATCATAAAGAGAAATAATGAAAACTATCAACGTATTGACTGTAGATCATATTTACCCTGTGCAGAGGATCCATGAAAGTATCCAAGAAAAAACATCAAGCAAAGAATTTTCTTTTCCATGATGAATGGTGTTTATTATCACTACACTACTCTCTAACTGATTTGTATGAGCGTCAGTGATTTCACATTGTGTTTAGTTTGTAATTTGCTCCTCCCTCGCCTATTCAGAGGGGAGTGACAAGGCAGGCGAGACAAATAAGAAAAAAAGGTGAGCTCAAAGACACATATGTCCTCAATCAAAAGGAAAATGCCTAAAAAGTCTAAAAAAAACCACTTAATTTACTTTATTTATTTCAGATGTAAAAGATGTATAGGAAAATCAATACACTACAAATCACAAACCCAAAAATAAAAACAAAA
>JBAMYA010045479.1:0-11688 GCA_037176975.1 Arrhamphus sclerolepis
GTGAGCTGGGATAGGCTCCAGCAGACCCCCGTGACCCTGAACAGGACATAGCGGGTACAGATAATGGATGGATGGATAGATCTTTCTTCTCTTTTTTTTTCACAGTTAATCAACATGATCTTACCCTTCAGTGCATCACACATATCACCCACAATATGCTCATACCTCTCACAAAATACCTTGGATTATGAATTTCATTAGCTAGTATTTATTTGCAGGTGCCTGTCTTCTTAATAACGATGGGGATACTAAACATACCCTATTCAACTGTATTCCATTAGAAAGTAAAGATGTAGAACTCTGTGAATGATTTTACATTTTCCTAAATGTTTTTAAAGTGAATATAACATGTTAGATTTGAGTTACCTGTCTGAAACACGCTTTAGACTTCATTTTCAACTGTTTCAAGGTTGAAAATGAAACTGAACTCATCTAATGTTTCTTCAGAAAACCACATGACTGCAATGAAATTTCGAATTCAACGACAGTTCACCTGGCGTTGCCATGGTGAATCACAGTATCGGGGCTCCAATGATAAACTTTTTATAGTCACAGTAACTCAGATTCAACATACTCAGAGTTGACTGAACCAACTCTGAACCTCCAATCTGAAACTGGAAACTCAGAGTTTTATTTTGTCAAAGTTTGCTTTTTGACTCACACTTTGCTGAATCTCCATTCGTAAACATGCCCCTGGATAACTGTTGCAAAAATCCGATAAGACTGAGGTTGTTATTATTTTTTTATTTATATATATATTATATTTTGACATCGATCCTGAAAGGATTATCTACCAAATACCCCATTTGAACTAACTAACTATCTCACTCACTCCTCTTTCCAACTCCGTGCGTTGTCTGAGGCTCAACCTAAAAGAGTTGTAATAACAAATCAAAACACAACATTTGTGGTTCAGTCATGATCTGTAATAAACATTTATAATGCTGCTGAGACTAATTCTGATTTTGGGTTTTGCAGAGACAGCTGCTCCCTTCTCACCAGAACTATGTGCCACCCCCAAATCTTTTAAATGAATGTATTTCTGGTCTGTTTCAGTCCTACTTTTATCACTGCTGCCCATTGATTAAAACTAGGAACCTTTCTCAGCACTGGTGCGATACATGAGCCACAACAACATTTCAAGGCCAGAAAACGTCTTTGTCTTATCAAATAGAGCTCAAGTCTGCATGACGATGTTGAAGGATCAGTGCTGAATTAAGTCACAACAAATTCGACCTGGAGACCCATGTCTGTGTGAGATCTCTGATTTTCCACAGAAAATTAACATAAAATCAAATGACAGGGTCCTGAAAGATCACTGGTATTAAATGCTCAGGGAGTCAGAATAAGATAATTGGTTACATTTGGCACAAACAATGTTTTTATATGAATGGAGGCAAGGATTTAAATTTAGATTTCAGGGCTAAAACAGCTATAGTTCTATTATAAGATGGTAAAAAATGTAAACTTTCATGAGGGACTAAAATGAGTGGTTTTGAAGTGGTTTTAGAGGTTTCATGGTTTCTGCTTCCATAGAAATGGATTATTACTTGTTTATTTATGACCCCAAAAAAATTGGAAAGTGTTAGAAGTAAAAGCCATGAACTCTCCTCCTTTTGCATCTATTTACAGTGCTTTCATCCACATCTGTAGTGCACTTATGGCTGCATAGCAGCAAACATTCCTGTACAAATTTTTATTTTTAAGGCTAAAAATAGCTATTCAGTTTTATGTAGTTCAGTTTCTCTTTGTACTAACATTAACTGCCATTTTCCTGCAAACTCATGGTTTTGATGCAATACCTGGTTTAATTTAATATTCAGCAAATATTGAAATGAACCCCACCTTTCCCTTATGTTGCCTGTAAATGGTCACAAAATGTGCTTGAATTAAAAAAGCTTGGAGCCTTTTAAAGTTGAAATGCCACTCTTCAGCATTGAATGGAAGTATCATGAAAGCAGAATCTTTGGCATAGTTGCTGTACTGGGTTACATCAGATTTCACAATTGCACATAGTAAAGTGGGAACTGATTCTAGATGATCTGTACAAACCAAAAACTCTGCCTGTGAAATACAATTGCCAGTGAAAAGAGCTAAATAAAAGTGCCTGTTTCAAACTAATTCTTCAATGCGTATCACTTTGAAAGCTTTAGAAATGGTAAAGACAGAAAGGATTAGTTATAATTGAAGAACTTTGTACATGAATTAAGTAACTTTCAGAAAGACAACTTAAAAAAATAAATAAATAGAAGAATACTTCTGACATTATTAAGTTAATGCTCACCAGACTTGAAATGATGATTTTTGATCCCACAAATCTACAAATTATCTAAAGGTCAGTGAATTATCTATATATTTACTTATACTGTCTGTCTGTCTGTCTGTCTATAAATAGATAGATAGATACACACAAGCACACGTTTGAACTTGTGCTTGTATTTTACATTTAATATATTAGAATTTTCAGTTCAGCCACCACAGCTGTGACTACAAAAACAAGACATTTAAAAGGCATTTAGCAATTAGGAGAGAATGATCCATTTGCACTCTTATAATGGCTCAAAACACAATATAATTCCATATCAGTGTAAAAGCAGCGCTGCATGGTATGCATCCCTGACAGAAGGAAGCTTTTGGTTGATTGACACCTCTCAATGAAGGGGGGAAAAAAGAATAAAACACATGGAAATATGGGCAACGGAAGACATATGAGTGCACTTCAGCATCACTACTGAATGAGGAAGTTTCTTCAGAGGGTTGGAAGTACTGGAAATACTGCATGTCTTTGTTAGGAAAACAATAGGTAAAAGGTGAAGGACACGAATGAAGAAAAATTCGAAGGGGCTCAGAGAAGTTGCAGGGTAATTTTCCAGGGAACCAGGTTATGATGTGGTGCACTTTTTATCCAAGTTGCTTTTATTTGCCACCTCTCGCGGAGGTTTATTATTATATCTTCTGCTAAGCTTCTCTGGCACATATGGAGGCTGCCACTCAACACTGCAGCCAATAATGCTTGTAGTGCTCTGCGTGTGGCTTTGAATTCATCCCCTTCCACAAGTAGCTATTCATATTAAAACAAGAAAAGATATGAGAGAAGGGCATAATAAAGCATGATGATGTGTCGTGCACACACCCGCCTATGTACCCATCCATCTATCCAACAATTCATCCATCCTGCAGGTCTCAGCTCTCGCCACGTGTAGCTTTGGTTTTATTAAAAAGGGATTCTGCTCCAGACAAATTCGGATGGAGGCAGAGAACATCCCTGATTGATAATGAAAAAAAAAAAAGGGGGAGAACAAGAAACAGAGCGGCGGACAGTCCAGATGGAGACGCACCAGCCTTCTCACTTCATGTCTGAAGTGATGCATTTGTGTGAGTGTGTTGTGTGTCTGTGTGTCGTCTGTGATCTATCATCTGCCAGAAGAGGAAGGGCTTGGCTTCATCCTGCACTAAAAACTGGCTTGAAGCTCCTCTAATTGGCTTGAAGGTTGCTGCTATCCTTCCATATACTTCAGTCAAAGATGGAGCTAGTCAAGCGTGATCCATTGCCCTGCTGTCTTCCCTCAGACCCTCTGTGAACAACCTCACATAATAGTGGTGCAACCGGACCCTCCTGGGGCCAATCTTTCAGGCATATAAGAAGAATTAAACCTGAGATATGCTTAAGTCCTCAAGACTTCACTCTGCATTTTCGCTACACACTATCTAGCTTTAGCAGGCCTCATCCTCCACTGCCGCTGCTTCTTGTATTGCTCGGTTGCCTCCTTTTCTTTCACTTGCTTCTTCCCATCTTCAATCACTCATTCTTCTTCCCCCACATATCTTTCTTCCCGCTCATTGATGTTTCCAATCCCTTAATCCTCTTCATCTCACATGTGTTGGGGTCTTTCCTTTTTTTACTCTGAAAGCATTCCTTCCTCATCCTCTGTTCCTACCCTTGCTGCCCTCCCTTCTTCCACTTATTTTTCTCCCTCTGTTCTCTGTAGTAGACTGGTATCCATCCCGTCTTCTGTCCAGCCGCAGTTACCCACCTTAGTTTGTTATCAGGTTCCCCCTTTTTTCCCCCCACTCTACTTCTCTCATCCTGCCGTGACCTTTCTTCCCTCTTCAACTGTTCTCATCAAGACTTCTCTGCCTTCCTTTTATCTGTCTGTCAAACGTAATCTGTCCTCTCATTCCTTCATCGTCGCCGTCCTCTGCTCTTACCTTGATCCTCCTGTAGTTGCTCATATGCCAGCTGAGAGCAGTGTACCATGGCTTACTATTTACCTTCTTTCAAAAAGAATCGCTGCTTTATTAAAGTTTTCATTGGGTGTCATAAACACTGTTGTTTCAGGATCTCTTTGCCAACATTTCTTGAATTATCACACCTTAGATATTGCAATTTAATGACATCTGAAACCTAATAAAGAAGCCACATTAGAGAGGAGAGATGAAACTATTAAATATCCACTGACAATTTGACGTATATTGTAAAGCCTCTCCTCTCCTGTTTGGAAACTTCTCTGAGTTTAAGAGAAGTCAATTAGGTGCCAATTAATAATAAAAGGCAAGTAGAGCGCATGCAGGCTGATGAAGATTGCTATGACATACACACACATACACAACTCACAAACGCATGCATAAATCATTATACATGCTCACACTGAGAGCTTAGTGACATCCCTGTAGAATCACTTTCTGAAGAGAGGCTCTTTGTGTGATATTAATAGGAATTACAATTAATAATGTTCCTCTAGCAGCATGACTCCAAGAATGGCAAAGAACATTAAATCAAATCATAATATGAATATAATATATTCTCAAAATTCCTGATTGGCAGATATAATTAAATGTGTGCCAAATGAAGACACTACGAATGTATCAGTGGAACTGAAGCCAAGTTGGAAGAAAAAAAATGTTCATATGCCATAAACCATATCCCAGCACTTCTAAAGACTTGGATGAAAGTCAATAGATGCAAGAGACAAGCAAGTGAACTTTCCGAAAATATATATAATTCATTCATAACAAGCCAAAAACCTGAGTAAGAAATAACTGTAAGAGTGAGTCAATCAAGTGTTACTCTGCTTGAAGTAGGGGACTTCCACTAAGATATACAGGAATGGTTTCATGCATTGCTGCCTCCCACATCAGTTCATTACGGGACCATATCAACATGAGCAGTTGTGACATTCTGGCCTCCCCGACCTTAATGACCTTCTTCAAGGCCAGTGATAACCACATCAGTGAGATGAAGGACCTAAGAGAGCCACTTTTACTGCAATATGCAAAACAACACCCAAACAATTAAACATGTGCACAGTAACACAGTAAAGTGCTTTGTTACTCCAAGCAAGCGTAAAAGGAGCCATATGTTCAGGCCATTTACCAGTTACTCGCGCTGCAGAAAATTAGGAAAACGTGTGCGATGTCATGTAGGACCTTTCTATTTAGTTATGATTTCATCATGCACTGATAGTTCCTGCTTCTCAGCATATTATGGTGGAGACTTTAGTTCACTTCCTGTTAAAAGCTGTGAGATGTATGCATGACCACTTTGCATGCAATTAATATCAAAATTCATGAAAATGTAGTCACAGTCAAGTCTTTATTCTCAGTCTTGCATAGACAATAGTTACCAGGGGATTAAAAAAATATAGAAGTATATATTCATTTTTTCACAATGATGTGATGTCATAGCTGAAAGTTGTGATATGTGATATATACCAATATTTCAGTGTATGGCGATGTAATATTTAGTTTTGTAAAAACTAAATTAATGAATTGAAAACTCCCGCAACTGCAAAAATAACAACAATGTTCTCCATATATACGTTAACTTACTTTTACCTTTGTAAATCTTATTTTCACACAGTGAGGTACATTCTTATCGTAAAAAACAAAAAAAGAAACAAACAAACAAAAAACTCTCACTTCTGGACAATACATAACGGTCTTTGAGAATGTCTACTTTTGATGTATTCTCAGCTACAGGTAAGCAAGGTCAGAGTAGCTCATAGATAAGCCAACTTCTTTGTTCCAAATGTACTGTAATGCCAGGTGAGAGAAATGGTAAAAGACACACAACAAGTCATAAACATAAGAATGATAAATGCACCTTTCATCCAAAACACAAACATTACAGCGAAGAACATTGCAAACATTTCAGCATCCTACATCTTTAGGCTCCCCTGAAAAATATGCTCTAATCAATGTAACCTTCACCCAGGGCAGCCTCTAACAATTTCCGAGTGAAGAATCCATCTGTAGGAGCAGAGCAAATTTTATAAAGGCAGTAATAGAAACCCACACGGACAGAATCAACGTTACAATGCATTAGCAGCACTAGAGCAGGGGTTGTACACTAAGTTCTTTTGGAAAGTATAAGCACAGCATATTGGTTAGACTGGCTGATCATTGGCTTGCACGCTAACCAGTGAGCATGGGGAGAGGCAAGTTATTAATAAAGACTCAGCCACTGATGGCTTCAGCAAGCATAACCTGGATTGGCCCTTTCATTTTTCAAGGCAGAAATATCTGAACTTTTGTAAAAACTGCATCACATTAAAAGGAATATTCAAGGTTTCAAAAGGTTTCAGAAGGATAGAATGACTTTTATAGTGTCAGTCAACATTTACAATCATGGACTACAAGCATAAAGCCATACATGAGTTAGTTGTTGCTCTGCTCTTATATTTTTAATTGAAAATATTTCACAAAAATTGTACCTTTTAGGGTTACAAAAATTACCATTCACTAGATTATTTCTAAGTTTACAATAAAAACTTAAACAGAAAAAAAAGAGCAAAAAAAGCAAAACAGATCCAATTTGCAGTTGTAGTTTTCCAGTAGTTTTCCATGTTGCAATGAGCTGGGCCAAAGCTGTCAAAGCGAACAGCACAGCCAATGGCTAATTCTTGTTCAAGCACATCAAAAGAATCTGGGTATCTGACTGGTCAGCTTTATTGCTAAATATAAATTTATCTGATGTGGTACAAAAAAATTTCATATCCATTATATTGTCATAGATGTCAGATCTAACTATAGAGATCAAACTGATCATTGTACCAGGCTGTAAATATGTTTAATTCTGGCACTTTTAACCAAGTTAATCTTACTGACCTAGGGATTTTTAAATCAAGACTGAAAACATATTTATTTAGAAAGGCTTTTAGTATCAGTTACAACTGTACTTCACCAGTGTTTTTATTTCATTTTTTCTTTTATCGCTTTTGTTTTTATGTTTGAAGCTGATTTCATACATTTATTTAAGATCTTATTTGTGACTCTCTTTGTTGTTGTCTTCCTTTTTTTTTTTTTTTTCTTTTTTTGATGTGAAGCACTTTGGATGCCAGCTAGGTTTGTAAGGTGCTATACAAATAACTATTGATTTTTTTGTTCAACATACTTGTGATAGGCTTTGTTTTGTGAGAAATTTCACACAAAAAGCAATGACACATTTTGGTAGACTCAGATAAATTCAGAGATTCCTTTCCTTTGACTCTAGCCTCATTACTGGCTAAATTATCTGCTGAGATACCACTACTTTCCTGCTTTTGAGCAATAAGAACCTCAGTAACACTGGTTTAATGCTCATCTTTGCCCAAGTAATGAGTTTCTCTAGGCCTTGGGTAATCCACCTGATGCCCAAGACAGATGTAGTGGTGACAGCCAGATCATCCATAAAGGCTCTTATTAGTGACTGTCAAACTCCACTTGTGCTGACACACACACTCTACCTCCACTGACTTGATGATTATCTTCATAGACCCAGCATGACAGCTGTGCTTGAAATTTCCATAGTAATCCAGAATAAGGTCCATGATCTTGCTGATGTCACAGAAGGGCAAACTTGATCTCAATCTGTGTGGGATGATTCTATACACATTGGTGAGATCCAACCACAGCAAATTGAAGTCTATTTTCCCTTTTTGAGCCTCCCAAATGAGTTGCGTAACCATGCCGGGATGTTCCAAGCAGCCAGGCACTCCAGGGATTCCACCTTTTTGAACAAAGGTGTCAGAGAAGCCATTCTTCAGCCATTTTTCTCGTTTAACTAAAGACATATCCATTAATGCCAACTTTACAATTGGTTTAGTGTTGTAACCAAATGTTTGTCAGTGAATCAAACGCGTCGTATCAAATTCCCGCTACACCCGGACACTGTCATGTTAGCATACTCATGTTAGTGTTTATTCTAAAGCACCATTCTACTTGAAAATATCACTAAAAACGACATACATTTTTGAAAACAATATTACATATACATGTTATATTATAGAAACTGATTGAAGCAATTTCAAGCAAATCAGCTGTGCTTTTTAAAAATAAATAAATAAATAGATAAAATGAAAAGTTACTATAAATACTAACATTTACATATTATGAAAAGGAAAAAAGACTAACAATTACATCATTTGTAGAGGAACATGGAAGGGTTTTTTTGAGAGAGCAGTAACAGTAAATCAACATTTTACTTATTTTGATTTTGATAAGTAAGCATCTTTCACATGGCTATATATCGAAAAGATCTGTCTCATTTGCTTTTATACTAAGAACTGATAAAGATGCTGTCAGAGCATGGCTGCAGTTACCATGAAATGAAGAAACCAAACAAACTGCTTTAGCAAACCTCAGCAGACAAACTCTCATGCCCCTTTGCCCTTCATACAGTCAGGAAGTAACGTGATTACATGAGATATGGTGGCACATGATCTGGACAAGTTAAAAGGCATCTATAATTATAAAAATTAAGTGGCGTATGGATTTTATTCTGCTGACCTAATTGGAAAACCTCATTTTCTGTGTAAACTTGAGTCTCTACCTCAGCGATCTCCCTTTTTTTTTTTCCCACACACGCTGTTGTCAGTAGTAAATACATAAAAGAACATTGTTCTTTACATTGAGGTCACATATACCAAAATGGATTGATTTCAAATCAGTCAATGGGTACAGCAGCAAGATTTTTTTCCTACTGTCTAAAATTATCCAGTCATGAATTACATAATGAGCAACAGTTAGTCCTTTATTTTAGAAACTTTATTACTGAGTCCAGTTCAGTCCCATAACATAGCTGATATATTGTTTTTTGGACACATACGCCACTGTACTCCTGTGTAATTTAAAACTTACAAAAAGAAACAGGTCTTTTGGTGAACATGAGCCGATATGCCTTCTAGTAATGACTGTGATGATATTAGCACTGATACCTCACAACAATAAAGTTTGCGGTTCAGATCCCAGCTGGGAGCTTGTGGAGCAGAGTTTGCATTTTCTCATAGTGCTTGTGTGAGTTTTCAGTGAGTTCCATGACCTCCTTCCACAGTCCAAAAATATGAACTGTACACAGAGAACTGAACAAACATTTCTGTGACTTCACCCATATGTTTCTGGGGAGTGCTTTTTGAAGCCCAATAGTTCTGGTAGTAACCATCTTGACTGGAACGGACTCTGCTCAATCCCATTTTAATCCAGAAATGCTCAAATGGACAGAATAAACAAGAATGGCAGTTGGCTGGAACATGGCCATCTTACTTCAAACTACTTATCCCACTTCTGCTTTGAAGCTGACAAGGAAGTAGATATTTATTTCTCAACTGACCACTAGATGATGGCTCCAAAACACAGGATACTGTAGCCTCATTCTGTGTATTTCCACTAGCGGAGGTTCTGGGTTATGCATGTCTTCATTACCAGAAATGGGCCTGCAGAAGAGGCTTTCAGGAACCTTTGCGGGGCCAAAAACATTCCTGCTGCAGTTATAAAGGTACTCAGAGCAACCCTGATGATGGTGTTGACTTGCTGACTGGGTATGAGTATGAGTAGTTTTTTGCTCTTTTAGCACCACAATTATGCAAACGGAAAAACAGAAACTCAACAATTATCTTTACCTCCTCCAGTATTTTTTTTTTTTTTTGTCATTTTAGTTTGTTTTTGCTAACATCTTTTTTCTTTAGTTTCCCTGTTTCCAAAGAATGAAAGCAGTGCACTACTACATGCAACTGGCCCTGTCACCATAAGTGGAAACATGCCTGTTGAAGGAGCCAAGGAGGGAGTCCCAGCCCTGTTAGAGGTTCCCATCTGGCAGAACCCCCCGCTAATGGAACATATTGAAGTCCATATTGAAAGGGCCAACTTTGCAGCAGAATAAAACATATTTACAGCCTAGTTCAAAAATCTGTTTTGATCTCTGTCATTAAATTTGACATCCATGACAACTGAATGTTTTGGTTTTTTTTTTTTTGTACCACATCAGATGACATTATAAAGCTGACCAATCAGATAGCTGGGCATGATTTGCTGTTGATTGATTGTGTGTTATGCACATGCTGAAGATTTTTCATCTCAAAAACATTGGTTTCATCAATTAATTCATTATTTGAAGAGCAATTAAAAGACAGAATGGTAGTATATAAAAACTATCCAGGAAGTAGTATAATTCATAATACAGAAACTCAACTATCCATTTTAGTTGTCTGCACTGGCTGAAAAATTAAACCCAAACCTGAAAACTGTTCATAGAGGCCCGAACCCAACTATAAACCCGACTACAATACAATTAACCTGGTTCAAAACCCAATGCTGTTAGGTAAATGTGCAAACACACATCAGCTGATAAGAGGCTGGTTTTCATTTTTAAACTTCCATCCATTATCTATACCCACTATTTCCTGTGCAGGGTCACAGGGGTCTGCTGGAGTCTATCCCAGCTCACTTCGGGTGAAAGGCAGGGATACACCCTGGACAGGTCACCAGTCCATCGCAGGGCCACATGTAGACACACAACCATTCACATGCTCACTCACGCCTAGGGACAATTTAGGAACACCAATTAACCTAACAAGCACGTCTTTGGACTGTTTGAGGAAGTCGGAGTACCCAGTGAGAACCCATTCAAGCACGGGGAGAACATACAAACACACAGAAAGGCCCCTGTGGAGGCATGAACCAGGAACCATCTTTCTGTGAGGCAACAGTGCTAACCACCAAGCCACTGTGCCGATGGGTCTCAACATGATGTTGGATGCGATCAGTATGTCTTGGCAGGGGGGAGAACACATCAGCAAACCGCTGTTGCAACTGGGCAACATCTGAGAGATGGCTGTCATAAAGGAGCGGAGGTGAATTGGTGGAATTTGGCACCTCTGGCCCCAGCTCATCTCTGTCTGACACCAAGCTCACCAAAGAAACAGGCGCTGCCTCTCTCCATGCTTTGAGGAGGTTGAGGTGGTAGATCTGCGTAGCTCCGCCCCTGTCAGACCGCACAACCTCATAGTCAACACGCCGTGTGACCTCAAGGGGTCCTTGCCACTTGGCCAGCAATTTGGAGCTAGAAGATGGGAGCAATACAAGCACCTTATCTCCCAGTGAAAACTGTCTCAGCTGCGCCCCTCTGTTGTACAGCCATTCCTGACATTCTTGGGCCCAGAGCAAATTCTCCCGTGACAACCGCCCTAACATGTAGAGTTTTGCTCTCAGGTCCAAAAACATACTGAATCTCGTTCTTGCTGGCGCTTGGACCATCCTCCCAGCTTTCCTTAATAAGGTCCAAGACGCCTTGGGGTTTCCTGCAGAACAGCAGCTCAAAGGGAGAAAATCCCGTGGAGGCCTGGGAACCTCCCGCACAGCGAACAACAGAGGGTCCAGCCACTTATCCCAATTGCGTTCATCCTCGTGAATGAACTTACGAACCATAGACTTCAA
>JBAMYA010045480.1:0-11687 GCA_037176975.1 Arrhamphus sclerolepis
GGTTCTGATGATGAACAGCAGAAGTAGACTGCTGAGCCGACAGCACAGCACTTTTACTGGACCACAAACATCACACCAGTACAGGAGAGCTGTCCTGTTGAACTGTCAACAATGTTTTCCCAATTGAGACCAGGGCTTCAAATCCTTATTCATACACAGAGTCACAAATGTTTCATTTGCCATCGCCCAGAGTGAGGACACTAGGCAAGACAGGTAACCCCAACAGACAGGAGACAAATCAAGAAAAGAAAAAAAAAAAGAGAAAAAGATGCACCTTAGTTAAGAAGGGTCACACTAGGTTTCCAGTCTTTCAAAGTTCTGAGCTTTCAGTTGTAGTTGAGCCGTTAACGGTTCGATTGTATATATGTGCTTGATTTTTTGCATCCAGTCATCCATAGTTGGTGGGTTGGGCTTCATCCAGTTGGCTGATCATTAGAAGGTGTAGCAGAGAAAGCACAAGTATAAAAGTACAGGATCAAAATTTACTTCTAGTATTCTCTCCAGCACATCTTTTAACGTGTGGACAGTCCCAGAATATGAGTCTGATCATCCACTTGACCACAACCCCTCCAACATTTATCACTAGTCTGCTCTTTGAAAGAAAACTTTTTAGTGCTGACTCCTGCGTCCCTTGTGGACGACCCTTCCAGGTGCTCTTTCTAAAGCTACAAATGATTAGTGGAAAGATTTGGGTCATTTTGTGTACGAGTGTGTAGATGTGCATTGACTTTACTGTCCTCTACTGTCTCAATAGAAATGCATGTCATGCCTGGAGTAGGTGATATGGATTCTGTCTGATGACTGAACTGTTTCATCCAGATCCCTGTTCTAAAGGACATTCTGTCCAAAAAGTCATGATGTTGAGTTGTTTAAACGTACAGAATTTGTGATTATTGACTGTCAACAACTCTGAAACTGCACAAATTCAGGGCTTTACATGTGCTTGACTCGCTGTGTGGCAAGTGTGATAGTCTCATGACAGGATTCTGTCTTTTTTGAGTTAAAGAAACGCAGCAGAACTTGAAGGCATACGATTTCTGAGGACAGAACTTTTCATTGGGCAGAGGACTTCACACTTGTCTACCATGAGGAGGCTCAGGTAGCACATTTAGAATATGATGTGACTGAAACGTTGTGTTCTTAACCTGGCAGACAAGCTTCCAGATAAGATAGTTGCTCTGCTGGACGCCAAATGTCTCCAGAAGTCAATAGCAGTCTTCAAGTGTTACGTCCACAGTAACAGTGCCCATCGATTTTCAGCAGGAAAAGCACAAGTGGACGCTTAAGCAGAGGCTGCTGGTCAAGTCTGATGTTAAATCCAGGTCGTTTCTTTGTTTTGTTTGTTCACTATGCAGCGTCCAGGTTCATCTTGCAGACTTTTCGCTGCTGCTTCTCACTCTGAAGCATCTTTAAGTGTCCTGATGAAGCACTCTATAAATTAAATGTGAATGAATAAAAGAAATCTTTCAAGTCAAACGGGAAGACAGTGTTCTGAGGCGATATAAAGGTAATTATTTTATTTGTCCCAAAGTAAACAGTAAGCATCACGTAAACATTGGATTTGATATTTAATAAAACTTTCCTCTCTCTGTCAAACAGAAACTTTTATGCCACTGGTACATGGACCATAAAACACAGAAAAATGACAGATGAACATAGTGATGACTGGAATGAAGATGAAGAATCCACGTGAAACTGTGGCTCTCTGTACATCACTGGAACTGGGAGAGAAGAAAAGCCTCGTGATGCATGTGGACATTTAGTTTGACAGCCAGAGGTGCCAGCATGGAAGGCACAGAAATGTGTGATTTGGCTGTAATGATGGGTATGTTCTATAAAAATCTAAAAACGCAGTGTAAGATGTACATTTTGTTCAGTTTTTGCTCTCTGTTTTACACAATTTATCAGTATCTGCTGTACTTACTCTGTAATCATCTGCCTGGACGTATTCCACAGCTGGACTGTGATACCTGTTGGATGGCTTGCAGGTCCTCCAGGGTCTGCTGAGCAGCTGCTCTGAGGCTGGGCTGCTCGCTGAAGGTGAGCTGGCTGATACGAGCTTTGAGCTTTGGATCCAGCAGAGAAGAAGCCAGCAGAAGCAGCACATCCTCCTCCAGGAACACTGACTGCAGGAGACGCAGACAGTATAGACACACCTCCCAGTGTCCATCTAACACAGAAAACAATTTGGACACCCTGATAAAGCAAAAATATTTATACATTCATTGGTAAATTACAGAATTACACTACTCATATTCCCATAAAATGTGCTGTTACCTTTCCAAGTGAATTTCTTGAAACTTTTGAATGCACATTTCCAGATGTTTAATGTTTCAGTATTTATTGTACAACATGCTGTTTTCTAACAAAGTGATTGAATGAAAGCAAAAATGACAAGCGTCTGATCCATGAGCCAACCACCAAATTCTTATTTAAACACTTCAAAACAATCGATGGTACCGAGCCACTGCAATGATTCAAACATGTTGCCACCTACTGATGACAGACACAGGCAGACCAGAGTCCCAGAATGGGACAGAAGTGGACGTTCTATGGTCACATGCTACTGATTAGCATTCATTGTGAACAGCGCCCTGCAAACACCTTTCTGTTGTTGTAAAACCACTACTGTTGTTAGCTTTCTGTTGATGAAGAAATTAGCATTTCATGACTATTACCTGAAGCTTTAACAATCTACAATGAATCTCTGAAGACTTAGGTGATGACAATTAGCGACAACTGGTTTCCTTACTGGTACTATACTTGGCCAACATGCTGACGTATTGTGGTGAGTACTCACTTCCTCTTTTGCCTCATCAGATCACCGTTGTTGAGTATTGTTCTGCTCTACGCTGTTTTGCCGTCTTCTACTTTTTCTGTCTCTGCTTTCCCCTCATCACTTTGGTGTTGCTACATTTATATTGTAGCGCCAACAGTCTCAACTTCCTTGTTGAAGCACTCCTTACACTTTTTGCACCCTTTTCTCAGCGAGCCTAGCTTAGCCCTACTGATCATGTCTTTTCTCTCTGTCTCTCCAGTTCTCTCCTGGTCATCATGTCTCATGTTTAGATATTCTTCTGCCTCCTTTAGTAGTTGTGGTGTTTGTGCTAAGTTCAGCGTAGCTGTTTCACTGGAGGCGAGACTTTGAGATCTCGAAGCGCTGCTCTGCACAATGGATATTAAATCAGTAGTGCCCATAGTTAGCCAGGCCCCACTAGCCGGTGCAGACCACTCTCAGGCTAGGGCTAGGTCTCCTGTTAGCCTCCCAGCAGCTCCCATGCAGCCGGGAAGCCAGGACGGTTGTGTGACTGTCTGTAACAAGAGACGTAGCAGAGGTCCACAGTGCACCATCCACCACTCATCCACTGTTAACAGATTCTCCCCACTCAGCGACACACCCACTGACAAGACGACTTTGCCAACTGCCGAGTCTGTTCTTAGAAATGTGATGTTCTCAGCAACAACAACCATAGTCAGGTGTATCCCTGGATCCAGAGCGGGTGACACAATCAAATTTGAAACTGCTGACGAAGGCTAAATGTAGGTTTAGTAAACATCCCATCCCAACACTCTACAACCAAACCACTGACACGTCCACCCCAAACACTCTACAACCAAACCACTGACACGTCCATCCTAAAAACTCCACAACCAAACTAAATAGAAGTCATGGCATCAGTGAAAGCAGGTAGTATAGCAACTACACGTAACGTTTGGACATCTATCACCGATGAATCTTACATCACCATAATTTATTTACTGAAGTCTGAAAACACTTGTTGAGCTGCCAAAAAATAATTAGATATCATAAATATAAAATAGATTATTTTGATACAGTAAGAATATTTCTATGAATAAGCTATTGCGCATAAAAGATAATGAAAGTAAATTTATCTATTGTTTCTAGTTGCAAATTAACCATTTTTTTTAAATCAAAATATAGCAGTGGTCCAGGGTCCAATGGTGAGTCTAAAAAAGTTTGGTAAGATGCATCAATTCTAGATGCATAGAGATGCATCGATAATTGATTCATAATCTAATTGTAGCCCCCTGAATTGTAATCAAATCAAATCATGAATTGCTTAGATTTCCACCTCTAGTTGTTTCTCACTCAGAACCATCTACAGTGTTTACTGGACCCTGTTCCTTCTAAGCTACTTAAAGACATTTTTCCCACGACTGGTTCTGTAAGTCTGGATTTAATCAATGTGTCCCTTCTAACCAGAACCTCTACTCAAAAAGGCTTTGGTTTGGTTTCTGATGATTTAGGCCTACAGGCCTATTATATATATATATATATTTCCAACCTTGATTTTATTTCCAAAAGCCTCCCTCATTATCTCTTCCTGCACATTCCTGTGGATGGTCCAGTGTTTCCTCGGCTCGCCGCTCCTAAATCCTAATCGCCCCTCCTTTAACTTTCTTTCTTTCGTTTATGTTTTTGTTTTTTTTAATTGTCGCAAATATACCACCGTTGCATGTCTCCACCTTTACAGCAGAGTCCTGCACTGGGTCAGGTACTGATGAGAACTAAGGTAAACTGAAAGCTAAGAAACGCAGCTTTGCGCTTAGATACGGTACATTACGGTCGTGGCAGTATACTGACTGATATCTATTCTACGCTTTCACAATCGTTGGTACTTGACTGAATCAACCAGAGGAATCTTCTACTCTTCTATTAGCTGTTTCTCTGTCAGTGGAATTGTGTTATGGAGGCATTGATACTGTCATCAGAGCATGAAGTGATTGTTTCCTAAGGTTTTCTTACCATCCAGCAGTATCCAGAAGAGAGCCATTAGTCCTTTTTTCTCACTGATAAACTTTAGTCCTTTAACACAGATGCTCACATTATACAGGGCCATCAGCAACAACCTGCATCACAACACCAACAACAAAACAAAAAGGAATAACATGCTTATATACATGGCTGAATTGTGTAGTTTTTGCTAGTTAATCAGAAGCTGCTATGCAAAGTCTGTAAAAGTTATGAGACCGTTTGTATTATAGAGGATAAACTGGCTTTTGAACTTTGATGCAGTTTGCAGCCACTAATAGTTCAATGAAGCCTTGATTCTGGTGTTGCAGATTTACCATTTTAGCTTTTGATACACAAATGTAGAGGTACACAGCGCCTTTGGGCTAAAATGAACTGATGGAAAAGTGTTGTGTACCAAGCAGAACTACTTGTTTTACTCTGGGATACAGCATGAAGGCAAACTTGCACAGTTTTTTGAAGTACTGTCCTTCTACTCACAGAAAGGAGGAAATGACAGTCAGAAATAATGTAGCTCAGTTGTAGTTAATGCAGTTATCAGATGATAGGATAAAGCTGTATTATATGTTTCTGTTTAAATCTAAATTTCACAATTTCTATGTGAGTTCATATTAAAAGATGATATACTCAGTAAAACCAAGACTCATGAGTTGGGAAATATTATCGACAGCCACATTTATGCCATGTGCCACATACACTTTGAGTTTAGGGAAGATGCCGGGCTTCATCAGCTCCAGAAGCTGCATCAGAGTATCCAGTAAGATGTGTCCTGAAGTGGACAGGAGGTCCCTCCCATGCGGTACCGCTGCTATGTCTGATCAATGAAAATAATAGTTCATGAAAGAAATCAATGGTTCCATTATAAGGCAATTAAAGCATATATTTATGATGATAGCATTATTTTGTTCTGCTTTAAATGACAAGTTCACTTGGAAAAGCCAGGCCACTCCTACAATGGAGGAGCTTTGTGTTGCCATGACAATCTCCTCGCTCCTTACAATTTCCCCCAAAACCTTGGATTGTTTCCAAGGATACTGGTCAAGATGCTGGTTCCAGAACAGCACTGCTCACGGTGGCACATCGCTAGAGTAGCTTTGTCAATTTTTGAAAGCTCTTTTGCCTGTTTTTGAGGTTTTCAACAATTTTTACTCGATGTACAGTCCAGTAACAAAACTTTCAGGGATAACAGAGTAGTAGAAATATGAAAGCGGCTACACTGTATTTACATGTGCGCGGTGCGTGCAGCATCTGTGTCCGTCTCCACAGACTTGAACTGGGAGCAGGTTCTCCATCCCTGATGCGCTGCAGACCTACGTGCATCACGGCAGGCAAACGTTGAGCTCAGCTCTTTTGACACATCTAGACGTACGTCAGCGAATCAGGTTGCAGCTAGGCAGAACGCTCTAACCAACAAAACGGTAGAAGGCGGGTCTATAGCGACTCGCGTCTGTCAATGATCAGATGTGGGATTACAGGAAAATGGAGGAAAAACAGTAACAGAGACACAAGATTCAGAAATAAAGCTTAGGAGAAAGTGGGGGAGATGGTGAATATGATATGACTGTGTTTGTGTCCCTGTGGACAGCAGTGATGAGTCGCTGGAAAACTGAGTTTAACTGCCACTATATCGACTCGATATACTGTAGCAGTTGCTGTCAGCCGCGCCGACAACCATCTCTTCTCATTCAGCTCACTGGATACGTTTCCATAGAACATAGTTGCTAGCAGTTAGCTGGTCAACAACTAACCCTCTTCCTGGATTTTTTCTACTCATGATGACACATTCAACCCCACGTGTCCGTCTCCTCCGCCATGCACTGCTGCGGCGCGAACATGTGAATGCAGCGTAACCGTACATGCTTTGATACCAAAGGTACTACAGTACTTACTTGTAATAGTGCCAACCAGAGCCAACACAAACTGGTACTCATGGGAGCTGTGGTCCTCAGTTTCAGCTTTCATGTTGTCATCCAGAGACTTCAAAAAGCTCTCAAGTGTCTGGGCAGCTACATTCAGGAATGACTGTAGCTTCCCCTGCAGCATCAGCAAGCACACAATACACATGCTTAAATATAACACAATACAGCCGAGGTCCTGAACGGAGGACAAACACCACGGCAGAGTAACCAGGCAACACTTTTACAGTTCATACAGAGAAATGCATGTCACACACAACACGGAGACTGCTCACATCATTTAGCCAGAGTGTGACTGTGTCCTCCCTGGCAGAGCAGCTCCACAGCAGACTGCAGGCAGCTGATCCCAAACCAGAGCAGAAGTCTGTCTGCTGCTGCAGCGCTGCCTCACTCTTCCACAGCTGTTCACGTAACAGCAACTTCTCCTGCAGACACGCAGTGATGGAGACGACGATGTCCAGCTATAGACTTTTACTGTCAGTGAAAGGTACGCACCATAGTGCACATTTACAACGAATAAAATGATGAAACGGTGCAAGTTGTGTACATAAAATACAATGCAGGGAATTAAGTAAAATTATATGTGTACATATATATATATCAGGGTTCTCCCCAGACTTACATGATGTCCCACATATCAGTGCAAAGCTACGCTTCTCTGCTTTCAGAATGTGTTGGAATTATGTCAATAGCATAAACAAAGAGTTACAGCAATTTGAAGAACGATGTCATTTCCTGTCACTGGCGACAGCTCCGGTTTAGAAGGGTTAACTTATCATTCACTTCAATTAATGATGGAGTGAAGCTCTGCAAAACCACGTCAGTCCGCCATGTTTCCACCGGTGCTACCTGCTGAGTCAGCGAGTCTGTAACCCACTCGGAAAAGCAGAGGAAGCCAGCAGAGCCGGGTCCATCTCTGACTCGACTCCGCTGGCTCTGCGGTTGAGTCCGTCACTCGCTCGGTTCAGCTAAATCACCTGAGTTGGTATTTCTGCTGTCACTCACGCCATTTTGTCACCTTTAGCAGACGGAGGACTCATATAAATCGTGTTAGTAGAGATGTCAGATTCATGATTCGTGATTCAGCAGGAACATTGGGCTCATTAACCCGAGCAAATAAAGAACCGAGGAGGTGTCGCTGGAGGAGGTGGCAGGGGACAGGGGCACCTGGGCTTCTCTGCTCAAGCTGCTGCATGACCCCAACACCGGATAAGCAGCAGTTAATGGATGTATACACATATACATATGTATATACATATACAGTAACTTCCTTTGCAAGAGTGCTGTTGAGGTAGTGGAGCAGCTTTATAGTCTGGGATGGCTTGAATACGTTGCTTCTGGTGGATCCTGGAAGAAACCCTGTATTTTCTGACCATCAGTGCACTTTGCTACTCTAATAGCACCGTACAGGTTGGCGCTTGCTGTTCTGAGGCCACCATGTGACCAGATTTAAAAGCATCAGTCCGTGCTTTGAGCTTTTCATAGACGTCCTTAGTCATCCATGGCTTCTCGTTGGCTCATGTGGTGATGTCCTTGATAACAGCATCTTTTGTGCAATTCTGAATATATATACAGACGCAGTCTCAGACCCTCACCTGCTTCACAGTGGGTTTTTTTTCTGACTAGCAGGGGCTTGGACGAAGGAATTAGCATCACAGAGAGATGGTCTGAGGAGCCGAGGTTGGGGCGGGGCCTTAAATGCCTCCTTGATGTTTTAATACGCAAAGTCCAACGTGGTTTTTTTCTCCCTCTGCTTGCAACGTCCACAAACTGATAGAGATGAGAGAAAACTGTTTTCGCATTGGCCTGATTAAAATCCCCAACTACAACAAACACACATCTGAATTTGTGGCTTGCGAGTTGCTGATGGTGCAGTAAAGAACATCCTTGACATTTGCACTGGGGAGAATGTACAAGCTGTGATGATAATAACAGTTAATTCCCAGATAGATAGAAGGGCCAATATTAAAAAGTAAAAAACTAGACAGATACATGTATCATCCTGCTCATTAGATAAGCTAAAAAAAAATTGGAGATATTGTTTTTTTGGTTAAAACTACTTGAACTTGATGAACGTCATGTCTCACCTCTCTCTCCTTCTGACATTCGCTCTGAACTGCAGCCAGTCGGGACTGAAGATGCAAGCAGTCCTGCTGCAGCTGCTCCTGCTCAAGGTGGTCCTTCTCTGCATGCAAGCATACATCAGGTTAAAGGTTATTAACGCACAGCAAGTGAGTTTAAACCCATTTACACTTTCAGAGACACAATCTTAATAAATGTGTTCATTTCAAACGTATTCTCATATTTAAAACATGGTTTAAAAGTATCTGCTTACTGCAAGAATACCAGTCTGTAGTGCATATAAAAAACCTTTTCATATACAATTTGATCTTGCAGCAATTTTAAGTTTTCTTGTGCACAGGCGATGGTGGGGGCGAAGGCGTCCTTCAGCACTCTTGACAGTCTGATCTAAGAAACTTGACTGGTACATGATTCTGTCAGAGGACTAAAATAAACCAACAGTGGAACATGTAAAGACAAAGACGGTGTCTGCAGTGTTGTTTGATAATGTGTTGGTGTAGTATGGTGGTTGGTGATGTTATCTTCCACTCCATGTCAGAGTTTAAACAGCTCAGCAGAGAGACATGGAGTGGTGATGCTGACCCATGACACCAACCAGTGACAACAAGCTGAATCCCAGTTGGTGCCATGCCAGGTTCAGTGTTTCCTCTACGTTCATTTAGGAGTGGTGGGCCGCCATTCCTGAATCCCAGCTGCGGCTCATTTAAATTTCTGCTTCTTTTGTTTTGTTTTTTTAATTAAGTGTTTTTTTCTGGAGGTTTTGAGGGCGTTTTTGCTCTACTCTGGTCAAGGCAAGGTGAGAGTCAACCCCCTCTCACCACCACCTGGGGTCTTTTTTTGACACAGAGGTGCTTTACGTATTATGTATTATGTATGGTAAGCACAAAGAAACATCCCAAAACAAAAAGGGAGACAAGGAAAAGGTTCCTCTGGAGTGAAATACCATTCCTGAGAAAAACACCTGGTCATTTCTGGACCTTTATCAAGCAGTAAAATCAAAATCAGGCAAGCTTGTGTTGTATTATAGTCGAAAAGCTTTGGATCTGGTCATCTCCAGTCTTTACAGAGAAAAGTTGCTGAAAATTCAAATCTGCGATTTTAATTTTTTTTTGTAATTTCACACAGTTTAAAGCATCTATAAAACGTAAAATTTCTTGAGAGACTTTCATTAGTTGAATTTATCCTGAAAAAAATGGGCCAAAGAATTAACTTAAAACCACTTTTTGAGACATTTACTGATCAAAAAAAAGAGTATAAGGACCAGACATGCTAGTTATTATTATTATGGGTGTAAAAGGGTTAAAAAATATTGATGGCCAGCTAACGTTACATAACATATTGGTAGCTTAAGTTAATTGGGCCCGGTACCAACTCAGTGTCCCTAATGTGAGTAAACTAAATGATAGCATTAAGCTAACATCTACACCCCATAATGCAACTGCTGACTGTATTTTCAGATGAGCTTGTTCAAATATTCCTCTAAGAAGAAAAGATGAAGCTAGTGGGGTATCATTAGCCTTTTACTGCCTCATAAATGCTGATGACTAGGTAAAAACTAGGTGTGTCACACTTGTAGTAGTGCAAATAATCTAACTTAATGTTTTATGTAATCGTATAAGACAAATGCTGAGCATCAGCTGGCCACCTCTTGGAGAATAGAATTACAGCTTTTCTACAAAAAACCCCAGAAAAATTCATTCTTCTGAAGCTGGGTGCAAACGTTGCCACTGATTCTACGACCCCATTGAGAAATTATTATTTATTGTTTCATTTATTTTATCATTTTTACATCCCGCCTTTAAAAAGCCATTTTCAACTGGCCATTCAATATACATAGGTTGTAAATCTGGAGTTAAGTATCATTTGTTTGCACCGCCACAGCTCCTCGGAGAGGCTCAGTGTCACTGCAGCAGAACTCCACAAATGCTCCGGATTCCCTCTTGGACTCATCAGGAACCATCAGCCCAGCAACTCCCCCAAACACAGGCAAGCAGCGGTGATGGGCCACCACTCCTCCTGGCCAGAATCACGGGAGGTAACAAGAATGGGTGGGCCTGCAACAGACCTGCAGGATAAAGGGGGCTGGAGGGGGCCCCACACCTACACTACCACACCATAAGACAGTGGTTGGCAACCTTGCCCACCAGGTGACACCGACGAAAAACAAGAAAACATACAACAGCATCTGCCCGACTTCGGACGCACACTGGCTTGAGGTAGGAACTTAATTTGCACATGTGCCTCTTCGCTTGAATTAAAACAAATAAACTTGACTCAAAGATCAAATAAATAAAATAAAATAAAAGCAGCAAATTCTGCCTGACTTTGGACGCACACTGACTTGTATGCGCTGCACTCATGAAATTACAGAGCAAAAAAAGCAGACGTTAAGGGCCAGATTTACGTAAGGTTTGGGTTTATAAAAACGAGTGCAAACTCACTCCACGCACACAAAAAAACACACACAAACTGGTTTACTAATAGTGGATGCGTCTTTCAAAGGTGCAAAATAGCGCATCTTTTCCAGTCAGTACGTCTGTGTCTGAGAATTTTTTATTTTTTTTTAACCAGAAAGTTCTATTCTGGTTTCATCTGACCATCTGACCTTCTCCCAGTCCTCTTCTGGATCATCCAAACGCTCTCTAGCAAACGTCAGACGGGCCTGGACATGTACTGGCTTCAGCAGGGAGACACGCCTGGACTGCAGGATTTGAGTCCCCGGTGGCGTAGTGTGTTACTGATGGTAGCCTTTGTCACGTTGGTCTCAGCTCTCTGCAGGTCCTTCACTAGGTCTCCCCGTGTGGTTCTGGGATCTTTACTGTTCTTGTGATCATTTTAACCCCACAGGGTGAGATCTTGCGTGGAGCCCCAGATGGAGGGAGATGATCAGTGGTCTTGTATGTCTTCCATCTTCT
>JBAMYA010045481.1:0-11687 GCA_037176975.1 Arrhamphus sclerolepis
TGTTTTATTTATATACATATACATATATATATATATAAATATATATATATATATATATGTAGAGAGAGAGAGAGAGAGATATGTGATGTAAACAGTAAAACTAAGTTTACTCTCAAAAAGCAAGTTTACATAACATTATTACAATAAGTAGAAACTGGATGAGAGTTTCAGTAGCAGATGGGAATCCGGATATAATGTTGACTATTATTGGTGTGATGAGGCTGAACTCTGCTATCAGTGTGTTATCAGGCCATTTATGCTCCGTTGCCGTGAGTCGTTATGAACTCCAATCAGAGCCAGGCTGGAAGATAAAGGCCAATCAGAGCTCTGAGAGCTGATTAAAACCAATCAGAGAGGTAAAAAGTGATAAGAAATCAGGTCTGCCCCTGCGGGTGATGAGCTCAAGCATCAGAGCCGTAGAAATGCAAGCAAACTCACACGCAGACACAGGCGCACACATTGCATAATTCTATTTTTTTATGTTTAATACTTCATAACTTATGTGAGTCACTCATTCTCTTATATTTAAACCAAACTAGAACCACAGCAAATATGAAACTGCTCCATTAAAACTAGTTTTAGTATAGCGTAATACTGCAATAAAACATACTGGTTTCATGTAGTCTCGTTTTTTCTGTAGTGACTTGTAGTAAAAGTGTCATTCAGTTCTTATCCTTATTCAAATGTGTTCAGATCAGTTCTCCAGAATGTACTGTCCTGGAAAAAAACAAAAAACAACTCATCCTTACAAAATATATGTTTCAACATTTTTCTTTTCACGCTGATGAAACCACTTCTATGAACTTATCTGGGCCACGCTGGGAAAAAATTCTTGAAGCCTGTAACTTTAAACACATGTGGAACTGGAAGAAGAGACTATGAACGAAAATGTGAATAAATTATTAAACACTTTATTTTTCTCATTTGTGAGCAATTATGCTTCTTTGATGCGAGAGGGCAAGAAAACACAGCTCCTACTTGGACAGTGACTTTGCCAGATAACTCATCTGTTCTGTATGTGCGGTGCCAGTAGCCTCTCACCTTAAAGCAAAGCATGTTTTCTTTGGAAAACTGGGAGTCTACAAAGCACTTTACAAACTCTCAAATATTCCTTCCCCAGTTAAAAATTATGACATTGAAGTTTTCAGTTAAATAAAGACACTGCTGTTTGATTGGCCTTTTTTTGTTAGCTATTAAATCATACATGTAACTCAAACCTGACAAGACTCAGTTTGATTTTTTTTTCTTCAAAGTATCTAATTTGAAAGGGTGAGAGGTGACAAACTGGGAGAAGGAAAAAAAAAATTGAAAGACTTTTGAAATTCTCCTCGAAGGAAAATAAAAGCTCAGCCAGGAAAAAGAAAGAAAGAAAGAAAGAAAAAACAAGATCACAGGCTGCAATTACTGCAGCGTGCTGCAGTGATGGAGGCGATAACTTGCAATCCAGTCTGCAAAGCTGGCACTCTGAACCTCGGCTCACCCCGTCTTCCTCCACCTAGAGACCGAAGTGCCTGAATAGTAGTCCCTGACTCTTTCAAGGGGGTGTCCCTTAGGTCAGGCAAAAGTCAAGTACAGGAAGGAGTTGGGAAGTACACAATGCAATCAGACCCTCTCATTTAATTGTAAGTCTGCTTCAGTTTTTAGTGTGTTTTTTTTTTCTTCCCACATTTCTTACCCTTCATTTTTGTAGAGTTTTTGGAAGAAATGTTGAGGCCTGTACTCCAAACTAACTCAAGTTTGCTTCAAGAAACCATTACAATGTGAGCAGGGAATCTTGCACACAAGGCATTGCTTCTATCTCCTTTATCTTATTTAGATCGTTTTAACTTTTGTATTTTTTAACTATATTTTACTGTAAATAATTTTTTCAATTTTATTGTACATATTTTACCTTTATCTTAAATTTTCCTTTAAAAAAATGCTCTGAGACATATTACTGTGCAAAGTTTAAGTTGGCACTGAGCACAGAAATTGTCATTACCAGTGATAATGCTTCGTGTTACATGGAACCCAGTAAATCTTGAACTCATGGTTCATTTGTGGGGCTTAACAACACAAAGTTAGCAGAATAGCAAAATTTAAAAATAGATAACTAAAAACACTGACAGTGTAATAGAGACAACAGACAGTGTTGTCTGCTGCCATAGCAACGACTGCTAAGCTGCAACAAGTACAAAAATAATTATGAATTAAAAGTGCGCTTTGGTGATTTTTGGTAAAAAATAAAATAAAATAAAATAAAATAAAATAAAATAAAATAAAATAAAATAAAAACATTCAATCCAGTTCCAATTCAGTTTTACTCACTGAAACTCATGACATTGTAAGTTGTTTATATGCCCAACTCTAAATACATCAATACATAAAAACGTATATGTTTCTTTTTATTCATTTTTTTTTGTCCACAAATGTGCCCTGCGAGCATTTTTGCTCCCTAATATATCTCACAGGCCAACTCCTCCAGAAGTTCCAGATATTTATCATGCAGACGCGTCAGCTTCACCCATGGCTCCATGGATTCATCAGTGATCCAAAACATATCGGGGTTTTTAAAGGCACCCTATGTAAGCATAGAACTCTAGACAAAATGGTCTAGTGGCAGTAAATGTAGAAATCATTAGTGCACATTAACATTAACTGACATTTGTATAGGCTACTCTCCAGTCCAAAGGAAAAATTACCAGTTTTGCAGCATTTCATTCCTTTATTTGTAAAAAGTTACCTCCATTTGTAGAATCAACACCAGCACTCACTCTTGATCACCCTATTTTGTTTTCATCATTGCTCCTTTTTTCACTCTTTTTTCTTTAAAATTGTTCCTTCTCTTCAACTCTAGATGTTGATGGGCACGGTTTGCCTTGAACGTCATCCACAGCATTGAGATTTAAATTCACTTTCAGACTGGTTTCAGCTGATCACTGTGCCGTTCAAGCTACGCAATATGTTATTTGTAAAATAACAAATGTTAAAATACATTTGTGAGGAGGTGTTGTTTTTTGTTTTGTCCATAAGGACAGTACATCCTGGAGACCTGATCAAAACTATGTTTTGTCAATAAATAAATAAATTTCAATAAATAAATAAATAATTGATGATTAAAAGAAAGAGCATGAGGAATAACCACTTGGAAAACATGAGTTGTTTATTTCATTTGCTCACCAATTTGGACCAGTCTGCTAGCTCAGCCACTGGCAAGTCAGTCTTACAATAGTTTAGTGTGAAAGTGGCCTTAGTGGTCTGACATACAAGTAAAATATGTCCTCAGACAGATAAGCCTCCTCTTACTTATTTGAATATATGCAGCTAGAACATACGCTACAATGGTTTACATTTACCACCTCGAGTGGGTCCAAGTGGGTATTACAAGGTATGACGGTTTATTTTCGTTCCTCCGTCATCAGCACAGTGGATATATGTCTTTAACATGGGGTCAAAATGATGTACTTGTATGCGTAAATACGGTGATATTTAAATGCAATTCCTGCATATGGAAACTCAAACATAAAACACGATGCACCACAATACAATGCACATGCTGTTCCTGCATGCGACTGCAAACACACACAGTCGCAATTCACCTCACTTTCACCCCTCTATCCTGCGTGGGAGTCCATTTCCATCTCCTGATGCATAAATAAATAACGGGGTGCATAGTGCCTCAGGACTTGAGATGAAGAGGCCGTGCTGAAGTGAGTCAGAGAGAAAGAAAAGAAAAGTGCTGGACAGACAGTGGAGACGGGAGGAGGATAAAGGAAGTGGCAGTTGTTTCCCAGCTCAGGGAACTTTAGTTCCAATGCAAGTGAGCCGTCTGTCCCCATGGAGGCCACCTCCCCTTTCTCCCAGACATGAGAGGGAGGCCTCAATCAAACATATGAGGCAGGGAACATGACCTGGCAAGTTTAGCAGGAAAAGAGGGGCGGAGGGGACTGTTAGTGGGAATTGATTGAATTGCACTTAACCAAAAACACCATGTGTGGGGCTGAAAGTGGAAAGACTGACTGACAGGCAGTAGTTATTAGTAATGGTGGGATACACTAATGAGTACTTCTCTTACAACTACTTATTCAACATTACAGTGCCAACATTACAGTACTAAAAATGTAATCTTTGTGTGTGTGTTTGGAGGAGAAAAATAAAGAATCAGTGTGAACTAATGAGGTTAACTGAGTTAACTAAGTTTGCTTTTCATTTTTGTTTTTTTTTTCAGTTGCCAAATTAAGACAAATAAAGTTAGACCATTTGACAAGAGAGGAATAGTAACATATTAAGAGAGAGATTGTAAGCAAATCCATTTGCATTTGTTTTCTAGGGATCATGTGCTCTTTTTTCTCATCTTAGCCCTCATTTTTAGATAGAGGAGTTTAATAGCTTAGAGCACCAAAAATAATTAGGATTCCTAATTTATTAATCTAATTTAAAATGCCTGTGTACACAAAAGCATTGGTGAGGAGGGATTTTTTTTTTCAAACACTAATTCTAGCTGTAAGTGTTTACTGCCACATTTTTCAAAGTCATATCAGTGTCGGCAACATACACAAACGTTACCTACCAATCATAAACAACCCCTAAGCCACATTAATTACATGTTGACAGTGATGGAAAAAGCAGCACTTGTGTCATCAGAAAACCTGCAATCTATAAATTAAATTTATGCTCAATAAGAATTTTGAATTCTTACTAAAGAATCAGGCTATTGTTCTTTCTGTTGCACTAATGTCCTTTAAACAGACAGAAATTATAGTGATCTGTACATGAAAATACTTGACAACTTTTCATTGTGCTTCATTATTAAAACTTAGTTCTTCTAGGGAATGATTATTTAGCTCAAATAAGGAGCTTTCCCTTTTTCTACTGCCACATATGCATTTATTATCTGCATGTTTGTGTGTCTGTTAACTAATGAGTTAGTTGAAACAACGGTGAAAAAAGAAAGTGTGTGACAACTTGTGATTATTCAGTGCACCAAAATTCCAATTAAGCAATGCTCATATGGTATTAAGGCTGTGTGATAAATCTTCACAAGAAAGGATTGAAGTACCCACAAATACATGTGATAATGATGTTATTTGGGTAAAGCAACACCCAGGACAGAACTTATCTCAAAGTAACAGGAGCAGTCAGAGAGAGTCCGAGTCCCAGGTTGGTTTGCTGATCTTTTCTCAGTTTTTGTGAAATGTAGAGCCCTTTCACAACTGGAGCTGCAGAATCACACAAACAGTAGACTTTCTGTTGTGCTGGATGGTGTCTAAATATGACAAAACACCTTGTGTTATTTCAGTGAAACACGCTGTTAAGTTTTGGTCAATAAGGGTCAGGGTCTAGGAGAGAGCCTAGGACGCCAAATGGCAGCACATCATTAAATTATAAACTTATAAACAGCAACAGCAAACCCTTCAGCATTTGCTTTGGAAATATATATCCAAATATTTAAAAAAACAACATAATGTTAATGCTGAGGAGCAGAGAACATCACTGCATCGTCTGGACACATACTTCTGCTCAAATTCAAAACAAATTCTCAGATTGCAAAAGGAACCTTGAAAATGGTCCCTGGGATTTACAATAGTGAAGAACTTTTGGTGAAATCCAGGTGCATGAGAGCCTCAGAACTGTGCAGATACAGTCAGAAAACTACACATGTAGTTTAAAAATGGAGGCAGTCTGATAATTAGTTGCCATCTGACCTATAATGACTAAAAGGGCCTGATTGTACTCACTCATGGGTACTCGTAAAACAACTGCACCCACCCCAGAAATTCAGTTTCCAATTTTCAAATTTCAGAAGTGAAACAGCCAAATGAATGAGTGAAGTGGTGAGCACAAGATGGGAAAAATTTGTGAAGCATGCGAAGTGTTAGGACAGACTGAGGTCAAAGGGACAGAGGGGAACTTGTGATCAGCACTGACGACATACCTGCATGGACTAATAGGAAGTTCCCTTTTTAGAAATGTGCAGGAGAACAAAGAACAAAACGTGAACTAGGATGCACAGACTCTGAGAGCAATGCCCTGAAACCCAGAACCCCTGACAGCTGTGTGAAAACAAACAGGCAAGTTAAGTTGATGAGCTGTGGGTCTCATCTACAATGAGGCCATCTCTCTCTCTCTCTCTCTCTCTCTCTCTCTCTCTCTCTCTCTCTCTCTCTCTCTCTCTCTCTCCCTCCCTCCCTCTCTTGCTCTAGTGGGTCTTTTTTCAGCATTTTCCATTTGCTTTTTCTGTTTGTTTTATTTTGTTTTGTTGTTTACTATTGGCGTTCACATATTTGTTGTATTTCTGGACTTGGAATGTGTTACGCTGACTCTGCTTCGTCCTAAGAGAGCCTCAGTATATAGAGTCATCTCACATTTGTATGGCTGAGGAGAGTGTGGTGGATCATTGAAGGACACGCAGCCCTTCCACACATCAGACCAGTTCTTATACACAAGCATCAACAGATAACAGGCTGGCTTTCATTTGCTTACATTTGCATCGGACAAGTTTTCAAACTGGAACTTCAGGACCACATGAAAGCCTCTATTGTTTGTTAACGCCTCAGTTCTTGTAAAACTGTTTTTGCTGCAGAATAGAAACTCCCAAAGAGCATTTTCCACATGATACATTACAGTACCTCTGCAATGTAAAGTAAGATGCCGAAAGTCCAAGTTTCTGAAGATGGTTTAATCAGCCAAGGAATTATGGTGAAAAGAAATATTATGTGAACCCTTAATATGGTAATAAGGCGCTAAGTTCATGACACACAACTCACAAACAGTTTCTTGTGGCTTGACTGAATACAACCATTAAACAACAACAACAGCAGTACTGGAGGAAAACTAGGATTTATTCGCTGGTTGAACCTCCTTTGGCTGCCGTGATTCAAGCAAATGGTTTCAATAGCTCTGCATCAGACCTGGAAACCGCTCAGGAGGACGATTTCCAACTTCACAAAACTTCTTCAACTTGGTTGTCTTGAGGTCATTCCACAGCATCTGTGTGATCATGAGATGTTGTGGATTCATCCTTATCTCAGTCAGGATTCTGCATTGTTGGGCTGGGTGTGCACTTTTAGGGAGAGAAGTCAGCGCTGAACTCCCTCTTTAAAGACTGTTTGTCTAACTGCGGACTGCTGGATGCTCAAACGCTCTGAGATGACTTTTTATCCCTTTCCTGCCTTATAGAGATCAACCTCTCCTGATCATTACAGAGCTCATCCTTGTGAGGCATGTTCACATCAGTAGGTGCTTTTTATGAGCAGCAAGCTTAAGATGTTTTGTGTCTTTTATCAATCAAAGTAGCTCTGATCCACACTGAGTCCAGTTGCGCGCGAAGCACTGATTGCAGTTAGCTTTTATTAATGTCTTTTTTTCTCCAGCATTGTGAATGTTTAACATTTTTATGCTCAACAAAGAATTTTAAAATTTATGTTCATCATCAGCTTAGGCACATTGTGTCTATTGTTGGGACTAAGATGATAATTGCATTCATGACTATTCAATACTGGAAAACAGTTAATTCTGTCAGATTTTTATAAATTATTTTTAGCCACTATAAGTTGGCAGTGGTGAGAATAATCTAGACCAATACATTAGTGATAGTTCACAAGTTTTATCTACAACTGGGCCATGCAAACATTTTTTTGTCCTGCAGCAGTCATCTACAAATCTCCAGCATCAGTGGGATATTGGGGTTTGAATGTAATTACTCTACGGCGCCTTAGTTCAGGCTGTCACTGCTAAGGTCACATGAATAAGCTTCCATATTTGTCTTTAATCGAGCCACTAATCTGAAAGATCTAAGAGCCTGAATCAATCCCCTATTCTGCCTCTATTGATCTCATCTCCTCCGTTTACCAGTTTCACTCCAGCTTTTTCATCTCTGCCTCCTCCCGCCATGCTCTTTGCAGTAATGGATACTGAAGATATCAGGCAGATTTAACATTTATTGCCTATTCAAAATGGCCCCTGACCCGAGCATAATGCCCTCCACCACATCTCTGCAGAAAGCCATGAAACAGGAAGCTGTGCATCTCGGTGGGCGTAGTTAACGGGCTGTCATTCTTATTGTTGCAGGAGCCATGAAACGTAAAAAGCATGGCTAAAGGCTGCCTTATCTCTACAGCAGGCTTAATAATGGCTGCTCAAAGACTGCTCCTCCAGGTGGGAGTTATGTCATTAAACCTCGATATTACTCATTAGACTAACCACAATAACCATATGGTTTGAGCTGAGAGCAAGATACTGAAAGGTTTTCAAAGCCTGCAGGCCTGGACTAATGGATCAAAGTGGTAGAAAACCTGATTGTAAATATCTACTTGTGTCTGTCCCTCCTGTTTTAGCAATTACATACATGCCTATTTATGGGTGTATGCTCAGTTACACTCTTGTCGCTTCATAACTTGCCTGCAGTGTTTTTCCAAGCAGCAGAATTGAGTAAAATCAGATCCCTTCTCCCAACATTTGTAATTAGTGAAATTATCCTGATTGTTTTTGACCATGGCCATGATTACAATTAGACATAGGGCATGTGATGTGATTTATAAAGAAAGTGGTGTTACAAAAAATTATATGCGGATACTAGGTTGGTTTAAACATGAAAATTTAAAATCTCTTATAGCTCAGACTCATGAGAGCAGGTACCAACCACAAGCAAAATAATCCAATATGCTGTTTCAGAAACGAATGCATTGCCATAACATTCACATGAGTCCATTGATATTATTTGCTCAGGATGTTGTTTTGTTCTCTCCCTAATGCACCAAGTGACTAAATAATCAACAAATGTTAAAGATCTATAGAGAAAATCATGAATATTGGAAACAAAGTGGACAAATAAGACACAGTCAGGAGGAGGTGGTGTGTGAGTGCTGCTTTACACTTGTACACTTTGGACAGATTCATATGTATTTAATTTTGGTTCTCTTGCATCTGCTTCTGGAAAATATACAGCATTCGTTTTTTCTTTTTCTTTTTTTTTCTGGGACAAGACTTCAGTATAAACAGATTGTGTTTTGCCTTAGGGCTGATGGCAAACAGCCAGGTGTTGTCAGCTGTGAAGTTAGTTAAATTGAAGTTTTCAGAAAATCAACACCGGACTGTCAAAACCAAATGTTAAATAGGGAGAAGCGTTTGTCAAAGGCCCTTAAAAAGAAAGAAAAAAAAATAGATGAGCAGAACAACTGTGCCGATGTCTGAAAGCAGTTTTTTCTTCATTATTAAAGAGAAAGAAAAAAATTTACATAGCAAAAAAAAAAATGAATGAGTGAATCAAGATGTCTCTTCCATAAGTTAAAACTACATCCAGATGAGTGAGCCAGTCAGCTAACGCTTTCCATATGATATCTCTGTGCCTTCTGAGTTCACTGAGGTTTCAAATCAAGTGTGTTTTTCTTAAACAAACACAGAGGTTTTTACACAGAGAAAGCAGATGATTATAAGCAGTCGGACTAGACAGTGACAGTCACAGTTATGGTGTGTGGGGTAAACGAGGCGACGGAGCGGAAGGTTGGTGGTTCAATCCCGGCCTCCACAGTCTACTTCAAACTGTGTTTGGGCTGGACACTGAAGCCCACATTGATCCTGACACATTCATCAGTGTGGGTGTGCATGACTGAGAAATGCATAGTACGGACAAGAAGGAGGAAAACGGTATCGAGTGCATAAAGTGTGAAGGGATGGATCTGGCTTGTGCTATAAAATCACTTTCACTTGTCAACAAGTGCAGTCCATTAACAATTTATGTTCAGGATTTCTGGGGAACATAATCTGCTGTTCTCTATGATAGACTTGGAACCTGCTCCTGTGTGCCCTCACCTGTCACCCGATGACATCGATATATTCTTCAGTCGCCTATATTTGCAAATAGAATGAAATAGGTGTGAAAAATGGATGGATGGACACACATCTGCTGCAAAATCATACATAAAAAAAGAAGCAAGAAATTATGAATTAAGATCCTGAAGTCAGAAAAATATTAATAAGTTTTTAAAAAGTCAAAATCATACAGGAATAATTAAAGCAATTAAAATAGAGTCAGAATGAAAATTGAAAAGTGTTTTTTTAATTTTATTTTTTTAACACAAATTGATCTGGGTGTGATTATGAATCGAGGTTTGGATGTTCTTTTGTATGTCAATCAGCTTTTTGACCACGCTAAAACAGTTAGTGTTCATAGGTGTAATAACCCAGGATCTGCACAAATCAGAGTTTACCTGCTATTTGAATTCTGAATAATATTTTGATGATTATCAAAACTTTGTCAGGATGTGAAGATATACCGCAAGTGTGCATATGCTATTATTTATTTATTGCATTGTGAGAATGAAGACCAGGAGCCCAAAACATCACATCTGTCGTTATTTCTGCAGCTGTGACTTGCATTTGATTTGCTTTAAGGGTTTTTTTGCTGCTCATCTGTATCTTCTCGTGGTCTCCTCTCTTCATCCCCCATCAGTGTCTGCTACGTGATAACTCTTCTCTTTACTGTCGGAAACACAATTTGCATCAAAGGTGTACTCAAAGCATCAATCCTGGCCTTGTGCCTGCTTACATAACATCGCCTTATCAGTACCTTTAACCACATCCCTCACTCTTGTGCTATCGACATATCTGCTTGAAGCTAGCCTGTACATGCACAGCTGGGGGCTGTTTTCAAGAAAACAAGACAAAAATGTGAGAAAAGTGTTGGGATGTGGAAAACTACAGCAAAAATGAAGAGAGCACTCATGGACTCAGAGAGAACTCACAACTTTGCTGCATTCTAGCACCTCGTTTCAAATATCTGAACAAGTCAGAAGCATCCAAGACACCCAACCCCCTCCCAGATATTGCTGATGAAATAAGGCAAACATGCTAATCAAAGCAACATTTCCATTTATGAAATGTAACAAATGGGCTGGGCTTCCATCAGAGCTGTCTAGCCTGTCCCCCAAATAATTCCCAAACGGTCTGCCAGACTTCTGCACCCCATGCCAAATGCAGACAAGGAAAAGGAGACAGAGAAAGATAAATAAATCCTAAATTATAATGGCTCATTTCCATGGGAAACTACCCTTAAGCCTTGGGCCTGACATCAGGGTAGAAACAACTTCTCAACCTACATCCTCCATTACATCTCACCATTTACACAGTCTGAGAGGGAGTATATCAGGAGTATGTCCACTCTGACGTCTCATTTATTTATTTATTTATTGTTTATTCATTATATCCTTTCCAGAAAGCCAACAGTTGGACCAACTGGCAGCAACAGGCACAACTGTCAATCCAAATGTAGAATTGATAATTAGTTAATAGTGATTACATCTGTTTACTTGATTGTGTAGGAAATTCAGCTAAGTGAGCATTAAATTTAAATTTCTTGAAACATGCTGGATGTAATATATTTGCAGCTGGGCAGCAACAGTGACTAAAACGGCAACACTTATGTTACATTAAACAGTTTAGACACAAAATTTCCAATTATTTTGTTATTAGTGGTTTTTTTTCCTATTAGAGAAGGTAAGATTTATTTATAAGTACATTCAAAAACAACAGAGTTGACCAAAGTGCTTTACATCTACAGAAGAGTATTAGGGCCACTGAAGAAAAAAATTTGAATTCTGAGGAAAAAAAAGTCAGAATTCTGACTTTTTTTTCTCAGAATTCAACTTTTTTTTTCTTCTTCAGTGGCCCTAATACTCTTCTATAACAATCAACCACGGATAAAACAACAT
>JBAMYA010045482.1:0-11686 GCA_037176975.1 Arrhamphus sclerolepis
CACTCTTCATTTTTAATTTAATTAATTATTGATTATTTATATGTTTTATGGAATGATTTTATTGGCCTCTTGTGATTTTATGTAGATGTAAAGCACTGTGAATTAAGTGCAAATAGGGCATAAACTGGGAATTTACACAGGCACTTAGGACTGCGTAAAAGCAAACATCATATGGAAAGGTATCAATTGTAGCGACTGAATCTGGCTGAATCTATTGACAACTGATTGACTTTATACCTGAGACAGGTGGTCTCAGGTTCAAAGGCTCTCTTCTTCACATTGGATTTTTCACATCTTTATCAAGTTTGAAATGCCCATACAGTTCTTGAGATATTAGCTAACATGCAGATGGTCTTAATGTACAGCCCCTAAAGGGTGTGCAGAGGTCATAACAATGGACAGAAATTGCTGTGAGATTTTGAATCTGTGCACCAAGTTTGGCATCTGACTGACAGGTTTTGTTGGCCAACAGGTTTTATTGCAGAAATGAGAATAAATATAGTTGCAAGTAGCGATCATGGGGGTCCAAGCAGATTTGCAGCAATCACCATCCATGCTTGGAGGGCTTTAATGACTTATGGCATTATGAGTAGTGGTCCAGCAAACAACTGAAGCCTAATGTTAGCGCAGCAAGCTTCAGATGTTTATCTAAGCACTTTTGTCAAATATGGACCCCTGTGACATGTGGTGCCCCCTATAGAGAAAATTCCACAGAGAGAAAAGACTGGGAGCAGGAGAACAGAGATGGAAGGAACAAGGAACAACTGATACAGGATGTAGGATGGATGGAGGATGAGAAAGAAGGGCAGGTTAAAGAAATGGAGTAAAAGGAGAAGAGAAAGAAGAGGGGGAGCAAAACGGTGGAAGAAAAAAGGAGAGGAGAGAGAAGGGTGGGAAGGGGGGGCAAAATGTGAGAAAAAAAGAAGGGTGGAAAGAGAAAGGAGGATAGTAAAAGGGAGAGTAGACAAGAAAAAAGAGGAGAAAGGAGGGTGGGAGTAAAAGAAAGGAGGTGAGAAAGGTGGCTGGGAAAAGAGAGAAGGGTGGAGGGAAACTGTCAAAATCTTATGGGTGTTTAGAAAACTCCAAAACTTTTCAAGGCCTGGGAACTGACATTTTTAAATTCTATGACTTCACAAAGTTTTGGGCTATTAATCAAAACCAACATTCAGAACCAATAATCAATGTAATGTTGCTCATGGAAATGATCTCAATTATTTCTCTTCTTTGAAATATTCAACAACCCAGTTTTAATAATTGATTGTATTTGCAGAAGAAACCTTGTCAGTGGAGGTATTCGCAAGCCCACTGAAAGACATATTTACCCCCCCCCTCCCCCCCCACCAGTGTCATTTCAATATAATCTAGTAGTATAAGAATTTATGGCTGAAATCAAACCTTAATGTTTCCCTTGGCCATGTGCTGCAGCACCCAAATGCGGTGGGACCAGGCATTGTAATTGCTGGGATAGCGGGAGGCAGCATCAGAGCACACCTTTATCTCCTGCTGGAGTGTCCGAGCTAAACGGTCACTCGAATTCTGGGTTGTCTCCGCATCACCCTGCTGCTGATTCTTGCTATGGCCTACAGCAGGAAACTGATGCAGGATATGTTGAAGCACCCAACGTCTGGAAGGAGACATGGACGGCAGGATAGTCAGATAATTTAAATGGCCCATTATATGATAAACTCTTTTTACAAGACAACTCTCCATCTGTTATTCATTTACTCAAGTAGAAATGCAACATCAGTGTATTAATAGCCATGTGGTGCTTCATGCATGCATGATTACTTTCAATGTGAATCTCTGAAATACTTAAGCTGGGTTCATAACTGCAATATTATGGAGAAATAAACATGTTTATACAGTAACAAGCAAAAGAAATGTAAGGAAAAGGTAAGAATGCTTTAAAAAAAATATAAAACTGAATTGCTTGATCAGTTTACAACACGAAAAGTGATCTAGCAGAAGAAGAATCCAAATCAAAATCCAGGTTTGGTGTGACCTCTTTCCTTCAAAGCAGCATCATTCTTTTCTGTACATTGCACACTGTTTTTTAAGGAAATCAAGAGGTAAATATTCTAAGTATCTTGGAGAACTAGCCACAGATCTTTGGTAGGTGTCAACTATCTCAAATCCTGTCTTTTCATGCTATCCCAGACAGACTTGATGTTCGGGGTAGGGCTCTGTGGGTGCCATACCATCAGTTCCAGTGCTACCTGTTCTTTTTTTATGCTGAAGACAGTTACTAATGATTACATGTTTGGGGTTGTTGTCTGACTGGAAAATTTAACTGGCCACACTCCCTAATGGTAATGCGTGATGGACAAGTGTCTGCCCGATTTCTCAGCATTGAGAACACCAATAAATTCTAATCAAATCCCTAACCCCAATTTCAAAAGTACATCCATAAACTTGCATGGAACCTCGACTATGCTTTAGTCATCTGTTCATTAGAACACACTAATTCAGGCTCAGGTCATGGGAACAGCAGCCAAAGCAGAAAGCAAAGAAGCCCAGACCTCCTCTCTCCAAGGTACTCAGCACCTCAAAATCTGAGACCATGAGAGTTAATTTTCATTCCCGCCACTTTACATACAGTTGTGAATTGCTCCACTGAGAGCTGAAAATCTCTGGATGCCATGGATGCCAAAAGGACCACATCGTCCATTAAAAAGAAGAAACTAAATCATGATATGACCACACTAAAAGCCCTCAGTCCTTTGGCTGTGCATAGAAATCCTGTCAATAAAAAGAGAATGGTGAAAAATTGCTGCCCTGGTGGAGTTTAATTCTCTTTGTCTGGAACAAAGACAACTTATTACCAGCAATGTAGACCAAACTCTCACATAGGTTGTATACAACTGAATGGCCTGCAGCAATGGCTCTCGTACCCTTGCTCTCAGAGCACTCCCACAGGATACCCACACAAAACACCTTCTCCAAGCCCATACAAAACATGTGAACCGGATGGGTCCCCACCAGGACCTTAGTGAGGCTTTATTGCTGTTTCAGTAGCCAGAACAGATCCTAAAAGCATTCATTCCACCACCTGATGATCACTGTACACATTGTTAGTGAAACACTGTTTTCACAACGTGATGGTTTGCTAGAATCTTCTTGAAATCAACAGAAAGTTGCTTTCCATGGCCATGGCAAACTCCTACCACACCCAAGTTTGAGAACCACCGCTCAAACTTCCTCTATTACAGCATTCTCATTTTGCTTGTACTTTAAATCTTACACAAAGCTGATGGGGTGTAGCCAACATACTCCATCCATTAACCTCTGCTCATCCGAGTTTGGGTTGTGGGGCACCACCTTGTACAAAGAGGCCCAGACCCCTCTCTCCCCGGCCACTTCCTTGAGCGAAATCCCAAGCATTCCCAAACCAGCCTCTTTGGTCTGGAGATGTCCAAATCACCTCCCCAAGGAGGCGTCTTTGGTTCATCTCGCTCTTCAGCACAACAGACTGGTACAGAATCTGCATTACTGCTGAGACATCACCAATCTTTCTGTTGATCTACTCCATCACATATGAACAAGAAACCCAGACAATCCTCCACTTGGGGCAGGATCTCATCCCAAAACCCAAGAGGACACTTGACCCTTTTCCAACTGAGGACAATGGTTTCCAATTACAGCCAACCTATATAACCACAATTTGTAGCAAAATGAAGGAATTTAATCTTTTCCATTCTTTTTCTTGTTGTGGCCATGTTTCCTGTCAATATACAGTGGGGAGAAAAAGTATTAAGTCAACCGTCAATTGTGCAAGTTCTCCCTCTTAAAAAGGGATGAGAGAGGCCTGTAATTTTCATCATAGGTATACTTCAACTATGAGAGCGAGACAAAATGAGAAAAAAAAACAGAAAAATGAAATTGTCTGATTTTTAAAGAATTTATTTGCAAATGACAGTGGGTAATAAGTATTTGTTCAATGACAAAAGTTCATATCAATACCTTGTTATATAGCCTTTGTTGGCAATGACAGATGTCAAATGTTTTCTGTGAGTCTTCACAAGGTTTTCACACACTGTTGCTGGTATTTTATCCCATTCCTCCATTCAGATCTCCTCTAGAGCAGTGATGTTTTGGGGCTGTCGCTGGGTAACACAGACTTTCAACTTTCAACAAGATTTTCTATGTGGTTGAGATCTGGAGACTGGCTAGGCCACTCCAGAACCTTCAGATGCTCCTTGTGAAACCACTCCTTTTCACTCCTTCTCTTTCAGCATGACAATGACTCTAAACATACCTGGGCGGTATGTTTAGAGTCATTGTCATGCTGAAAGATCCAGCCACGTTTCATCTTCAAAGCCCTTGCTGATTGAAGGAGGCTTTCACTCAAAATGTCACCATACATGGCCTCATTCATTCTTTCCTTTACACGGATTAGTCGTCCTGGTCTTTTTACAGAAAAACAGCCCCAAAGCATGATGTTTCCACCCCCATGCTTCATAGTTTAGAATAGCGGCTAATGGGGATCCAAATAAATAAATAAAATAAATAGAAGGTAAGGTGTTTTTTTTGGATGCAACTCCGCATTCTTTCCCCTCCAAACACAATGTGTTGAGTTTTTACCAAAAAGCTCTGTTTTGGTTTCATCTGACCACATGACATTCTTCCAATCCTCCTCTCCTCTCTCCTGATCCCAGCTCTCTCCAGGTCATTCACTAGGTCCCCCCATGTGGTTCTGGGATTTTTGCTCACTGTTCTTGTGATCGTTTTAACTCCATGGGATGAGATCGTGTGTGGAGCCCCACATCGAGGGAGATTATCAGTGGTCTTCTGGATTTCTTGCATTTTTGAATAATTGCTCCCACAGTTGATTTCTTCACACCAAGCTGCTAACCAATTGACAGAGTCACTCTTTCCAGCCTGGTGCAGGTCTACAATTTTGTTTCTGGTGTCCTTTGACAGCTCTTTGGTCTTGGCCATAGTGGAGTTTGGAGTGGGACTGTTTGATGTTGTCTACAGGTGCCTTTATACTGATGATAACGAGTTCAAACAGGTGCCATTAATACAGTTAACGAGTGGAGGACAGAAAAGCCTCTTTAAGAAGTTGGTACAGGTCTGTGAGAGCCAGATATTATTGCTTGTATGTAGCTGACCAAATACTTATTTCCCACTATCATTTGCAAATAAATTCTTAAAAAAAAAATCAGCCAATGTGATTTTCTGGATTTTTTTTTTCTCATTTTGTCTCTCATAGTTCAGGTATACCTATGATGAAAATTACAGGCCTCTCTCATCTTTTCAAGAGGGAGAACTTGCACAATTGATGGCTGACTAAATATTTTTTCTCCCCACTGTATCGGCAATGATGAAACTAGTTCACAGAGCTACAACAGACATCACGGAGGAGACTAAGACACAAGAGAAACTGAGAAAAGACAAAACAAACATTTGAAGCTGGATTTTTAAATCCTTTGAGTCCACAAACCTGAAGAAGATGCAACAATTACAGTAAACCCTTCGTTGTTAAAATACTTGGTTTTCTCAATCTTAATATAGTTTAAAAACCTACAGAAAGGGCCACTGGGTGGCACAGTGGTTAGAGCAAGCAGTGTATACTGAGGCTACAGTCCTCCTGCAGCGGTCACAGGATTGATTCCCAGCCTGCGTGCCTTTGCTGCCTGTCTTCCCCATTCTCTCTCTGCCCTGTGAATAAAGGCACAAAAATCTTTTAAAAAAAACAACAACAAAAAACTACAGAGTTTTTCCTGCTCCAGCACCAAATTACAACAAACTAATAGTCGTGGATCCAAATGAAAATAACTGTAACTGTAGATACATCCAGGCCTGAAGTTTCTCCCATTGTTCCCATTGTTCTTTCTGATGCATTCAAGGACAGCCAGTATGATGGAGGGGTTGGTGCACAGCCATATTCAGATCTTTCCAGAGGTATTCTGAACTGAAGAAGGCTCACTTCTTGAGTCTGTGCAGTGTTCTAGGTGCATGTTGCTGCCATGTTGACCCTGTTTATGCTTCAGCACAGTACTCTGCATTATCTTCCCCTCATTGGTCATCAGGTGGCTTCATGTTCACATAGTCAGCTGCTTAAAGGAGACTGTTCTAATTCATCTGCTCAAATTGTGACAACTCCTAACTGGAGCCCTAATGAGCCCTTATGAAATTGACTTCACTTATTTAGTTCTGCGGTTTCATTGTTTTCCACCTTTTGAGAGTTTTGAACTGAAGTGTAGTAACTTTTAAGTCAAATGTTTTTTAAAGTTTGCTGAGGCTTTTGCTTGTTCCAAAGTGCCTGGTATTTGTGAAAGAACCAATGAAACTCAAGTGAGGGACATCAGATGAGATCTTTTCGAGCCTACTCAGTTACTGCAGAACATGACGTGTAAGGTGGCGGCACACAAACTCAACTGAGGTTTCTGCAGATCTGTGCCTTTGTGGTTCTGGTCTTCTGGTCTTGCAGTTATTAGTTCTTAGAAAATGGAACGAAATGAATGATCTGTATCGCTCATTTTCATTGGTTACTTTCTTTACCAGGAAGTATTTTTGTCTGCAAAAAGCCTTATGACTGGTGCTGGCACTCAACAGTTAAGAATTAAGAATAAGCCTTTGTCATTGTTTGAGCAGGCGTTATTCTGAGGGACTGAAGTTGATGTGCTGCACATCTTTGTTTTGCAGGTGGCCTGTGAAACTATGCTGAGAGGATCTGACCTCCTGGCTAATCTCAGGGACACTGCAGGTAGGCTATATGAAAGGGGACATAGTATTTAGTGTTCTTGAGGCCGTTGGAGTGTTTAAAGTCACGACTAAACCATAAATGATTAAATAGCAAAAAAAAAAAAAAAAAGAACAAGTTTCAGCTAACTCTTTCTAGAACATTAACCTCAAATGAAGGATCTGAATATCATATTGTCTGAACTGAGATTTCTATTCAGCTGTTCCATTTTGTAGGGAAAAGGAGTACTGGCTTTATGACTAGGCCAGGTATTTTTTTTGTAAAATAAAATCTATGGGTAAATAATGTCATTTTTGCCAGGTAAAGTACAAAAGCTGATTGATTGATTTAAAAAGTAGCTGTTGTATTTTTTTTTAATGAAAACTGCATGAAACTCTAATGTCTTGATGGCATATCTCCTAATCCACAATCATTCATTCCAATCTGCAGGGATTGTATACAATTCAACTGAGCAGCTGACTTGCTTTGACCTGTACAGTCTGTATGTGGAGTGTGCTGATCCCACTGGATGTGGACTGGGCTTCGACAGCCAGGCCTGGGACTACCAGGTACTCCATCATGCTCTGTCGTAGTGCGTAGCATGTAGTTTCTTTGTGGAGGATGTGCAGCATCTGAAATACAGTCGGCCAATCATACAGCAGAGGTGCAAAGAATTGACTTGAGTCACGTGCTTGATGACTGTCAGTCATACAGTCTGAGAAGCATCAGACCTGTGTCCCTCTATGGATGTGCTGTACCATCTTCTTATGGCTGCTTCCATCATAGTGATGTAATACATGGTAAAATAAGTCTTAACATTTTTTTTTAATGAATACACGACCTGATTTAAATGTTTTGAAGAGACGTAGGATGTGGGAATGTAGGGAATAGTGTACTTGAAGGAGATGTTATTTTAGGCAAAGATTAGTCAATGTAGAGCACAGAGGACATGTTTGAGTTTGTAAAGAAAAGTGATTATTGCTTTTTTTATGAGCTCTTATACTCTAATATTCCTGCTCTTCACTTTCTGTAAAGTGCTAACAAAAAGCCATGTGACCAAGCAGTAAAGTTGTTTGACGGCAAAGAAAGGTTTAACCCAGAGCAACGGTGCTTTGTGCATTCAGAGTTATGTTAAGAACCAAAAATCTATTAACATCTGAAGCAAAAGTTGAACACGTATTATTCGGGTCTTCTGTCTGCAGCTTCTAAATTGATGTATGAATGCTTTTCTTGTGGCTGGTAGACCATGCATCTGCACAACAGCATCCTAGAGGGGTTGTGGTTTTAGATGTCATGGTTTTACAGATTGTGTTTCTGTTTTTGTTGCAAGAAGAATATCTCAGGCATATGAGGTGCATTATTCTAAAGAGCATTCTGTCACTCTGCTTTTGTGGCTGCAGGCATGTACCGAGATCGAGCTGTGTTATGAGAGCAACAATGTGACAGACATGTTTCCCGTCATGACCTTCACTGAGAAACAGCGTGATTTATACTGTTACAAACGTTGGGCTGTCGTTCCGAGACCAGGCTGGCTCAAAATCCAGTTCTGGGGTGATGGTGAGTCCGTACTGCTCTCAGAATTATTGGAACTCATGAGTAATTGAAATATTGATGGATACATGACTGCAATCGTGAATCAGAAAAAGTATAATAAATGCCAAGCAATATTTTTTATACATTGATAATGAAGATAATTATATCTATCTTCCCTTCTATTGAGAAAGAGAATATTAACAAGTGCTCATAATGATGATTTGAGTCTCTGAGGAGCACAGATGGGCAGAGGTTCTCTGATTCACGAACAAACGAGTGAGGACGTCACTGAAACTGTGCAAAACAATGTCCCAAAAAAAGATTGGAGGGTATTTGCACATTTCTCCCGTCTATATGGTGCTAAATATTCTTCACTGGAATCACTGGTAGAAATTATTATTTTCAGTCCTTCCTTTGACAGCGCTGTGTTGCTGTCAGCATGTGCTGCCTTCACAACCAGATCTTTTACAGGGAAAATCCATGCTTTTCTACAAGATTATCCAAAAGCCTCATTCTACACTCATTACAAGGCACGGCCGAGGAAGAAGAGTGCTGGGTACCGGCCTGGCCCCTGAACTGTCCCTCGTAGAGACTCCACTGTTGCAAACCTTAGGATGTATTTACAGAAAGAAAATGAACAACTGAAACTTTATCACTTGGTTTTCTCAAAGCCAGAAAACATTTAAAGTGGTGTGGAGGGAAATGGCAACATTAAAGATGGTAAAAGCTTTAACTTTTTTGGAATGTATTGAAGATTCTATATGTAAAAAAAAATCTCTTCATGTGTATTTAACAAATTAAGTTACCAAGTAAAATCTTGAAACATCTTTGCTTTGCACTGTCTATAAAAAAAAAAACAAAAAAAAACAACTGTATCACTGCACGTTTATTTGCGTTTTCTGTCACATTTTCTGCTTGGGGACTATCCCAAGGTTTCCTAGCAACGAGGCTTTCAATTCAACTCAAAAATATTTTAAGTATGAATTTTCCTTTGCAGATTATTAAAGTTGCAAACTAGAATTTGACACAGTTTCACATCTGGACATATTTTACTGTAACTGTTCAGTTTTAAGTACCGCAGCATTTAAACAGTTTGTAGTAGTCATGCAAGTTGACACAAACCTTCATGTTGTGATGAGCTCTCTTGTGTTCAGCTCTCTCCACAGCCAGCAACATTATTTTCTCCAATGGAGATTTGGACCCTTGGGCCAATGGAGGGGTGATTTTTATTTATATTTGCATCTATTTATTTATATGGACAAGGTCTCTGCTTTCTGAATTAATCAGTACTCTATTTCTAAGGTTCGCAAGTCCCTGAGTTCTTCACTGATAGCTCTCAATATTTCTGGAGGGGCCCATCATCTGGACCTGAGGTAGAATAAATTGTTGGTGCCACATTCCTTTCTTAAAATAAAAAAAAAATTAAAACAAATCTAACAGGTGTGTTTTTTGTTTTGTTTTGTTTTTTAATGCAGAGGATCCAACGACGCTGATCCAATGTCAGTCATCAGTGCCAGAAAGACAGAAGCAGAGCTCATTGGAGAGTGGGTGAAGATGGAGAGGACTAGATTACAAGAGTCACTTTAAGCCTTTACTTTTTGATTTTTAATTTGTTTCACCACGGGGGTTGTGCAAACCCAATTCTCTTCTGTCAAATCATCCATTTCTAAAACCTCTGCAGGGACACTGAAGTTTGCTGCAAAGCTAATAAAAACTGATGGAAATCAGTGATTTCAATTACTTGAATTGTGCAGATCCAATTTTATTTTTTTGTTGTTTTTGTTGACCCTGGAAAAGAAGCAGCTAAGTGGACCTGGTATCAGTATTTGTCATTAATGTAAGAGCTGAGAGGACATTACAGGAGGAACTAAAACTGATCATGAACACCAGGGACCTGGACATCTTTTCCAGCTTGTAAACTGGTGTTTATAAAAGGATTAAACTGCATGTTTCATGCAATCATTCAGACAAAGCAGCGACTTATTCTTAGAACATTTTACGTTTGATGTGGAAAAATGAGGCAAAACATAAATAATAAATGAGTTAAGTCATGTGTATATAAGGCTCATGCGGTGTTGGACACTGTTGCTTCAGACATTTTTAGAAAAGAGTGCTCAGATATTCTGGCACTGCTGTAATTGGCTCATGTGGCACTTTAGTTTTTCAGTGGCTGCTTGAGACAAACGAGCTGCGTCTGTACGTTGGCAGCAGTTAACAGTCATATTTGGTTTCTCATTTGTAATCTGATCTTTTTTTTTCCCACCACTGCAGTCTTCGGTTCTGAATTTACTACGCTGAATGCTTCTGTTACTTTATTTTCAGTTTTTGCTTTGTTGATATTTCCAGAACTAGAGATGCCAAATAAAACTGATTTCCTTTTCACCACTTAAGTGTCTTGGTTTAACTTTTGGGAAATTGTGCATCTTCTCTGCTTTTACTTGAAATATCATATTTATTTTACTATGCTGGTGTTTGCATTCATTTGTGACTTAAAATCTGGCGGGTGCATGTCTGTACTGTCCCATGATAACTGATGAAAGACAACAGCATGTATATATGATTTATGAATCTGGAAACATTGGGTTCCTGGTTCAAAGTGTTGCACCACCATTTAAGGTAAAACACTGACACCAGATCAAAGTTGATGTCGACAGACTGAAACTCAGACATCCACGCCACACACCAGACATACCACCAGCTTTTTGTTTAATGAGACAATCATTGATGTGAATTTTCAATTTCTATTCACCAAAATCTCATTACATTTTTCAACATATCAGCCACTCCAGCATTAATGATCAAGGTTTTTTTTTTAATGCTTGAGACTGTTTAAAAGAAAATTAAATGGGAAAAAAAGATGGTACCCTTCATGATCCCAAAAAGTATTCAATATAATTCTCTAATAGCCATTTCAACAGCTAAAAGCTGAATTTATGAGAAGTACAGGCACAAAAACCATTTATTTGCCCCTTCTAATTCAAGAACATGTTTTCAGGTGTGCATGGCGATGACCTCGTACACACATTTCTTGTGAGCAGGTGAAGCCTGAGTAGGTGGGAATGAATAAGTAGGGTCTGCATGACCAGTATTTATCATTTTCAGTTCATGTCCTATTATCAGAATATACAATTCATTAACTGTATTTTTCTTTTTTTTGTACAAAATTTTGTTTTATAAATTGAGTGCCATAAAAAAAAGGACTTTAAATGTCATGGCTCTGGTCTTTGATACGTCTGACCCTTTCTTCTTCATCTCTGCCCAGGCACTTTGCTCAGAATAAAACACATTTTTTATTTAATACTTCTCATAATAACAGAAATGAGACCTTTGCATTTTCTTTTCTCTACGTCTGAATATCTCACTCCAAACTCATTAAACTCCTTTAAACAGCGCAGCTTTTTTCATTGACATATTGTGAAGGGTATTTTTAAACTAAAATTAGCTAGATTATCTTGATAACTTTTCAGG